>CM077103.1:31109528-31128998 GCA_039619505.1 Cimex hemipterus | reverse complement strand
TATATATATATATATATATATATATATATATATATATATATATATATATATATTTCCATTTTCTCATCCAAACGAATCAATCATATCCCAAGTCTTCAACCTCCTCTAAACATTTACCCTTATCCAATCAGAATTTCAGGGTAAAGAAGGCTATGGAATTTGCTTCCCCGGGAAGTGCGTTCAGCTTCCTCGCTGGCGTGTTTCGAGTCCATGGCGTCTAAGTTTTTAAAAGGCAACTTGATCCATCTCCTTTTCTTCCTCTTTCTTTTATTTTTCCCGTTTTCTTTTTTCTACCTTTCTCGTATTCTCAATGTGGTTCCATCATTCATATTTTAAAGAATATATTATTTTCATTATTGTCTTTTATATTTTATTATTGTTATTGCTGTTTTTATTATTTTTATGAATCTTAATTCATTTCTAATATATGAGCATGTAAGGGGGTCTTAAAGCCATGATTCCTCTATAGAGTTCCTTATGTGGAATGTATACAAATAGGCCTTTTCGGTTTCTGCTTGTCTTTTCACGATTTGAAAAATTCGTAAAAAGACAAACAAAAATAAAAAGAACTACACTTTACTAGTTACTCATTATAAACGAGTCAAGTATGAATGAAATGAAAATAAACTCCTCTTATGCTTCATTTTATGCTATTGGATTTTCAACCTCTACAGCAAATTTCCTGTAGATTAGTAGTTTTCAAAATAAAATTGTACGGCAAAGTGAGAACACGGTTTTTTTTTTAAATTATGTATTTAAATATTCGTATTTAGGGTGTATTTTGTGTACAAATATCAAATTACCCCTTCTAATCTCGGTATGAATAATTCGCTGTAAAGTTATCATTATTTTCATGAATTTCGTTTAAAAAAAATCTCAATTTTTATTTTGATATACCGGACCTTGGAGGAAAAAATTCTCGCGTTAATCAAACCCCAAATATGTATATTTTTATTTCCTATAAATATTGATATTTTGGCCTACTTTAGTTAAGTTGATTATATGTAGATATTTAGATTTAATATTATCATATTTTTGCAAAGTAGTCTATCATCCTGAAAGTAAATCAGAACAAAGATATAACATAAAATGTTGGGGAGTTTTTGGCTTATGTTAATTTTTAGCCAACCGACCTCATTAATATTTGTTTTTAAATAATAAGACATTATTTAAACAAAAATGTATAATAAATTATCTTGAAACATGTATAAGTGATTCCAGTCCATCAGCTGTTCACTTTTGTATTTACATTTCAAAAATAAACGAAAAATTTAATTATTTACAAATATATGATTGCAAAAAAGAGAACATACGTTTCGATTGAATGTAATATCAATTATTTATAAGCATAATTATAAATGAGTAAACGATAAAAATAATTATTGGCCGACTTTATTGCAAACGTCTTTTGGTTTCGGGAGAATTTTTATTTAGAGGTATGTTGAGGTCATTGTGAAGATGTATTTTGCACCATGGAGCATCTGTTATTGAGCGAAGAGAATTCGATTATGGTAAGTTTATACTTTTGGGTCTGCGTTAAGGAGGTAGATCCCTATTTCCATAACCATATTCCACAGTGGGCGTGTTACCATAAATACATTGACTTTTTTAGATGGACAGATCTATTTGTCTTGTTTGAGACGATATACAATCTTACTTATTGGTTTTTATAACCATGCATAATTACCTATAATTACCTTGATATAGTTACACTATAGCACTAAATTAATGATCCCACGGCCAAGCCTTCCCTTGTTAGAATATATTTCCATTTTCGTTTACGATAACACAAAATATGTTTTGTTAATGGTCGCCTAAGTGCCAGAAACTGTAGAAGAAGTGCAGAACTCCCACACATTGTCATTTTGAGGGCTTTCACTAATGTCAAATAAACAATTCGTCACGGGTTTGGCAGTTGAGTCGAAATTGTAAGTGAACTACGATGGGCATTTAACCTCGCTGTCACTTACTAGCACTAATCCGAAGGTAGTAAGGTAAGACTCCTACAGGTAAAAGTTCCCCGAAGGATGAGGTAGTTGCCTTTTCCCCCCCCAGATTTTTTTTTATATTTTTCATTTTTTTTCTTGTACTTTTTTGCTGGTCGGCCGTCATAAAACACTCGAGCCGTATATTACCCCCAGTCGGATTTCGAGGCGGGTCAAAATAACAAGAGAGTTCGGAAACATAAAAATCGGCCCTGGATGGGATCGTTCTCCAGATTCGGGTTACGGATTGAAACTGAGAAAGTAGAAAGGATTATACACAAAAGCTGCCGTTTAATCTCGTTGTCACTAGTAGAAATTCAGACAGAACCGGCCGTCATTGTTGACATTCTCACGGCTGGCCCCTCCGTCGATTCCGTGCAAGCTTTCTACGAAAGTAAACACATGCGACACCCGCATCCATCAATAACGTCGAATTAACAGGACGTCTAATAGACTTAAAAATATCACGGTTCATAACTGGTTTACTCGATATCACTCACATTGCTTAGTATTCTCATAGATCGTTCCTCACTGTTTGAACATCAGGTAATCATAAAACGACCAATGCACAATTACTGCCTATCCGAATTATCTCTTTAATGCACATTTATATAATAAATCCATTAGAGTTCGTGGTCCGATTGGCCAAATAACCTCCTTCAATTAATTAATCTTTATGTAAGGTATTGGTTGAGATAAAAAAAATCAGTGTCACAAGCAGGGTTCGAACCTACGATCTTCGGCTAAATACCCCTCTGCTCTCCCACTTAATATATCGTAACTTAGATCCACTCCTTCGTGACACTGACTTTTTATCTCAACCAATACCTTACATAAAGATTAATTGATTGAAAGAAGCTATTTGTTCAATCGGACCACGAAATCTATTGGATTTAATAAGCAAAATGAAGTATATCTTTACTAAAGCTCTCCGTGGCCATTTTATTTGTCGGCGAGAATCAAATAGATTTCACGACATTTGAAAAATGACAAAAAGAAGGGGAAATTCGAAAGGTAAATTGAGACAGGAAATTAAATAGCCGAAGGTCGTGGGTTCGAATCCCCCTCGTGACACTGAGTTTTTTTATCTCAACTAATACCTTGCATAAAGATTTATATAATAAAATGATTCTATTGGATATTTGAATAATATTATTGAATATTTGAGTGTCATTGCTACAGTCATTGCAAAAATTGTTCTCTCTCTCTCTCTCTCTCTCTCTCTCTCTCTCTCTCTTCACTTTCTCTATTTCGTCTTACTGTCTATCTATCTATCTAGGTTCAGATATTTTTATCTCTTTGGTTCTCTCCTCTTCCCTATCTCCCTCATTCTAATTTTAATAAAACTATGTATTTACATTATCGCTAACTGTTAAATTATGTCAGTCTGCCTGTCTTATTTATCCATGTTTCTCTTTTACTAAATTAACTATTCACTATCTCTTATCTTCCTCCCCTTATCTTTCTCCCTTCTCTCTCTATTTCTCTCTCTCTCATTCTTGTTCTCTTTTCTGTCTCTTATCTACGCTTTCTGTCTTATGGTTCCAACTTCGGGTATCTTCTCTCTTCTCTAGTCCCCCTCTCGCTCTCTTCCTGTTTCCAATTCCTAAAAGAACTAGATTAATATTGTTAAACTCTATCTCTCTACACACATACCTGACAATCTGCCCCCTTATCAATCTTACATATTCGATTTTTCACTCACTGCTTATTTTCTTCTTTTATCGTTCTTTCTGCTCTTCTCTCCCTATTCACTTACCTCACTATTTCAGTCCTGTTTCTACCTGTATGCCGGTCTACTCTCCCATTATCTCATAGCTGATAATGTTTGTTCCGTAATCATTATGTTTGATTACTGTGTATTTATTTATTTTTGTAAAATCGAACTCGTTAATTGTAAGACATGTCAATATGACCTTAATCTGCGACTATTATAAATAAAGCAATTTAATTTACGACATTTCATACCATCGAAGATGATGACGAGGCGAAAGATAAATGAAAATAATAAAAAAATGTAAAACGGCAACACTTCTCTTTAACCGGTTGAATTTTGTGAAAGCCAATTTGTAAAGGTTTAATCTGTTTGACTAAAAGATAAGTTTCCGATTTAATTAAACTCGATCGCTTCACATTCCCGTTTACATAGCAATAAACACTCTAATCTTCAATTAATACTGTATGAATATCCAGAAATAGATCTTTCGTAATCCCCGTCCGGCGAGGCTTGGGTAATCAATCTGCCTTTAGATTTGAAGCGGTTTGGAAATTGGACGATGTGATGTAATTTTTTTAAATTTTAGGGCCGGCAAACTACATTATTCATCTCTAGCCCTCTCTTCCTTAGCTTTGCATTTATTTTCTTATCTTTCTCGCGTTTTAATCCTACTAATTTCTTTCACTGTTTCAACGTTAACCAACACTCTCTTTTCTTTGTCCTTTTGGAAGTCTATCTGTACCTTATGTCCTCGTCAAATATGCTTCTTTCAATTAATTAATCTTTAGGCTCGTGACACTAACTTTTTTCATCTCAACCATTACCTTACTAAAAAATTAATTAATTGAAAGAAGTTATTTGGCCAATCTGACCACAAATTCAAATGGATTTAGACATAATGTGCAGTATGATAAAAACAACGTGTGGCGATTAGTGACCGTTAATCGATAATTATTGAGAAATCATGAAATGCGGTCTGGTGTGGTGAAAGTTTCAGAAAAACATTTTCTTTGTTGTGCCGACGTTTCGATCTTTGTTGAGATCATCTTCAGGCCCTTGTATTGTCTGCATTTCAGCCAAGAAAAAATGCAGACAATACAAGGGCCTGAAGATGATCTCAATAAAGATCGAAACGTCGGCACGATAAAGAAAATGTTTTTCTGAAACCTACATCACACCAGACTGCATCTCACGGTTTCTAAATGATAAAAATAATTACATAATGATTTTAAGTATTGAATAGTTAAAAATTTTTCGTGATATCGTATCTCTTCCTTTGCAGACATAGTTATTTGCAGTCCGTCATATTACTTCTCTACTATCATAAGCTCTTCACATAATTCACATCTACATGTTGCCATCAAAAAGTATGTATTATTTTGACGTGAACTATGAGCAACCTGGTAAGTATGAACTTCTACTTTCTAGACCATCATCCGCAGGCCAGTGATATTTTTTTCCATATTTTGTAATTTAGATCTATTTCTTTCGTTCCAGCAGATTTTCCATACATTTTTTAGATCATTAGCAATCGTCCTTTGGAAATCCACTGGACGTATTGAGTGGGTGGGGTCGTTTGGTCTCGACGAGGTTAATTCGCTGTCTCATCTACTTGTCCACTCTTGGTTATATCATCGTGGACAGCACAAGCTGTTCATATATTTTTCTGACTAATGGGTCTGCGGATGCTCTTTGCCTGAATTCCTGTATGTTATGTATTTATTTTCTTGTGTTTTTTTTTTCGACGATACCAAACGCGAAGGATTGGATTTCAGTTCCTCATTTGACATATTTGGAATGAGGAGTTTTGGTTAAAACCACCATCTAACTTTTCTGTTATCAAGAAATTTTGCATAATTCTTTTCGTTTGTTATAACTGCGCTATTTTTCCTTTCAACTTTAAGCGTTTAATGAACGTCACATCACTATAATCTCCACTTCACCCAGATTAAGATAAAGAATTAAAAGATTATTAATTAATATTTTACCTGTAACCATGTTAGCAAAAGAAACCAACACTTGGAGTGAGCACAACTGGATTGAGTCTATAACTTCTATCATTATATAAATCCATTTTTCACATCTTATAAATATTTGTAATAAACAATGTTTATAAATCCTAGGCCCTGAAGATGACCACAATAAAGATCGAAACGCTGGCAAAAGAAAAAATCTCTCTAAACCTACATCACACCAAACCGCATTTCACTATCGCCAAATAATCATTTTCAGATCATTATAATTAATATTTAAAGCATTAACCATTTAATGTTTATTGTAATGACCCATCGCCTAATTTTATGAATTTTACTGTGATCTATGATATATCTCATATATATATATATATATATATATATATATATATATATATATATAAAACTATTTGTACAAAGATAGCAGCAACAGTTTAAGAAATATAATTCACCACTTTTTCAAAAACTGAAATTGTGTAATCTCTGCTCTGATAAATGATAGCGTTCAATAGTTGGACGCTGTGTTGTGATTAAAAGTAAGTCAATTATAACCAGAGTCAGAATTTACATGCAATAAAAATCCTCAAATATGCTACCCAATATGTACTAATAAAAGTTATTTAAGATCATACAATTTGCACCAAGAATGTCAGAGTCAAAGCAATAATAATTAACTCATTTATTTTAATCTAGATAATTTTTTTTCTCTTTATTCTAGTGCATCTTGATGTGTTCGACTTGGTTACGACCCATGTCGTCAGACATTCATGCAGAATTCGCGTGTGTCCAATCCTTAATCTTGTAAGCACACATTCCTCTATTCTTATGGGTCTAGTTGAGGTGGCCCATTGTCCTCTTTTAATGAATCTTAGCCTTTTTCTTGTAGGTTATTCACTTATTCACGTTGAAATTTTTATTTTGTTCTGATACGACAACATTAAAATAATATTTTTATCGGCCTCCACATTTCCAGATATCTCGCAATGGCTGGTATTCAGTGTCCGATGTAACACAAGGTCTTTCTTTTACGTTTACAATGAGGGAGACAAAGAAAGGAAACCTGTAAGACCAATTAGATTATTCCAATTAATTATTCTTTTCATTTAAGGTTTTTGGTTGAGATGAAAAACAAATATGTATTAACCAATTTGATTTTTAAAATTGTAAACATTATTTAAGAAAAAATATACTTTTTTCAAAACTATATGGCTAAAAGATAACGTAAAATAAAATTTGAAAAATACTACCTATTGTACTATTTAACCTATTTCGAATTCTTTTTCTGTTTTTTAGAACAGATTTGGTTTTCCATAATTTTAAAATCTTACATTTTTTTAAATCATTCAAATTTATCCAATCACCTTTTCAGAATCATGCTTTATTAAGAAAATATCACCAAATCGTGTTCATGTGTTTTTTCTTGTCTTCATTCTGGTCCGCGTGGTTTCGCCTACATTCCCATCAGTCAGTACGTTTTGGCAAATATTTGTATCTCGAACAAATTTTTGGACAGAATTGATGGGAGTATACATTTAGAAACATAAAATAGCTAGATTCGCGTCAATGTAAAATAATTAAATTGTTTTTAATTAATTTATTTAATTAAAAATAAATTTTTGTCAAGAATGTTTTTTTTTAATCTTTCTTGTAATAATTTTCTGCATCTCTCAGGATTTTACTTATTTCTGTTAAATTTAGGTACCCTCGGCGTTTTTTAGGTTGAAAATAAGAAAATTGGATTGGAACTATTTTTGTGTATCAAATTAGGCTAGGTGCAATTTTTAACTTTTCCACACCTCGACTAATTTTAAAAAATTATTTTTTCACTAAAAGCAATTTAATTTTTTATCGACGTCTGTACAGTTTAAATCTTAATATAAAATCAAAAACCTTAATTCAATAAATTGCGAAGGTTGAAGAAGCCATGACCCGTATTCGAATGTTGCTCTATGAGAAAGACAAAAGTACCTATAATTATCAGAAATGGTATTGTTCGATCCAGTGATGTTCTCAATGTTTAATTTCATCGAATTTGAAAGGACCGGATTCATAAATCGCTTAGATATATTCTATCTCTGTGAACATGCATAAAATTGTTAATTAACGTTTGTAAGTCCTGATGAAAAGGAATGCTCGAGGAACTAATTTTTTTCTTTCTAAATGGCTGATTCCTGATTTTGTCATACATTAAATTTTAACTGGTCTTTAATTAGAACGCAGATTATTTTAAATGAGGATGAAATTTTTGAGTTTCAAAAGCCTTTAACCCAGTTACATGTGTAAAAAAATATGTATTCATATTCTGTGCTGTCATCACTTTTTTTTAAGGGATTTTCTAAGTTAGGGGGTTTGCTATGAGTTAAAGTGTACGGAATTATTTATTATGTTGGCCAATTTAGACATTTTTTAAATGGGAATTTTGTAAAATTTTGTCCACGATTGTACAAAACTACCGTGTTCTCGACTATATTTCAACTGTCGGCCAGTGTAAATAATTACATAAAGTGAGGTATGAGCGTATTGCAAAGACAGTTTTAATCCTGGAATAAATTCAAGAGGAGAGTGAGCCGAGATAAAGCGCTGCCGGCCTAGATAAGAATTGAGTTGTACGCTTCGCAGGGTGAAGACGAGATTAGAGTTAGGCTAGGGACTAGAGATAGATTTATAAATATCGCTTTTTTTTCCCCCATGGATATTTTTTTCTCTCCTCCATGGCCTTTCTCGGCCAGGTGAGTATAGCCCCACCCTCCCCGGTCCTCGTAGGATTAGTGTTATACCTGAGATAGACATCCCGGCGACGTCCAAGTCATGCCTGACAAGAATATCTTCGACTGTTGAATTGTCAATAGATGTTTGATTTCTAATGCTGGGCAGGATTTATAGAAATGGTGTACCTGAAATTCGTGCTGCGTGAATCACAAGCGTTGTTAAGTTGTGACCATTCGTGAATGGTATATAAATAAGATCGATGGGTATTTATCTCCTTGGCCTATTAGATTAGTGCCTAGTTCGAGTTTTTAATCCTAAAGCCCTAAGCCAAAATCTTACTGTATTTTTCGAACGGAACCAAAATTTATATACGTAATGTTTATTGGGTGGTGATTAGTGACCGTTAATCGATAATTATTTAGAAGTCGTGAGGTGCGGTCTGGTGTGGTGTAGGTTCCAGAATAACATTTGCTTTCTCGTGCCAACGTTTTGACCTTTATGTAGATTTATCTTCAGTGAGACTCTCAACACGACACGCAAGAATTACCCAGAAGACAAGCACTTTGAGCCCTGAAGTTGATCTCAATAAAGATCGAAACGTCGGCAAGATAAAGAAAATGTTTCCCTGAAACCTACATCACACCAGACCGCATCTCACGATTTTCAAAGAAATTTTGTTTATTATTAGACAATATACAACAGTGATCAAAATATTATTCGCTAAACAAACTACTTTTCATTTAACGAATAACTTATAATTTATTTGAAGAAAGTACGTCATAAAAAATATACAAAATCATATGTACTTAAACATTTTTGTTTAAAAAAAATTAATACCGATTCCGATAGTCTTACAGCTCACCATCATAGATATCATACATCGGCATAATCGGACAGTTAGGAAACTGAATGTTCACCTTATGTAAGCACTAGGGCGGGTGTTCTGCAACGAAGCATATTCGGGTCATTTCTATTTTCAATATGTTTTTAGCAGCTATGCCTGTACACGTTGACATTTCATCACATTCATTCGCTGATGATTGATCATTCGGTCCCCTACATGCATATTTAACACTTTAAACACTTCATTGAATTTGGATATTCCAACTCCGAAGTGTCCGATCAATTCAGTTTAAAATTTTCCGCCAATTTTTTTATCTATTAAAAAGGGGAAAAATGCTGTAAGAACAAAATTGGCATGACATGCGAAATCACCAAATGGTGAGCCTCCCTTTAGAAGAAATAAATAACTAACCAATTTTTTAATTTTTTTTCGTCAGTACGTAGGACATCATGCAGCCATCGGCAACTTAGTCGACGAGAGGAATATTTGGGATGATCAATGGAACAGAGCTGACAGATCAAGTTATGCGGAATTTTTTTGTAATGACGTTAACTAGTTCTGTAACAAGGGGAATACTAAGGTTTGGGTATAGGGTGAGGTGTGATACATAATATGGAGGAAGTCTATTATTCTTAGGTTTTAAAAATTAAACAAAAATAAATAAATAATCGCAAATAATATCGATCCGTTTTAAATTATATTCCCAAAAAAAATTACTGAAAAATTAAACCACCGTTCTGTCGCTATTAAAACAAAGCGTTCAAAATCATTTAAAAAATTTCGATAAATCTGTCTATTAAATTATTGACAACAGATCTTGTCTGAAGACTGGAACATCATGACAGGAGGAAAATTCTCATAAATTTGGTTTTACATGTTTTTATTAGACGATAGCTTTAAAAAATTCAACCATTTCTGGAACAAATGGCTCTAAAACAACCCATTAACCCAGCGGTTAGCTTGTTGTTTCTGATTGTGAGACTTACCTCGCCCTCCGTCGCCGTTGGAATTTTCCTTTCCATTTCCCAAAAAATACATTGGTCGACAACAAAAGGAATCAACTCTCTGGCTAAAGTACGTACAAAAGATAAAGTTTACAAAAATTAAATAATCTCTTGTTTATCAACTTGAGTTGTTTATTTCACTAGTTAATCGTTAGTAATTGACCAATTTGGCATTGTTTTAAAGAGATGGACAAAATCAAACATTGTCAGTTAAATTTTGGTTTATTTGTAAAAAAAAAATTTCAAGATAAAAGATTTGCTACTTTATCATAATGCGTTCACCAACAATGTACTTCTGCTCTTATTTTTTAACATGATTTTTTCTTGTTTGTCTTTGAAATTAATTAAAAGTTATTACACCGTATAAGCCGAGTGTGAGTGTTTGTACAGATATATCTCGGTGGAATTATTAAATTTATAATTTTTATTATATCGATAATCTGAACACTCACCGGCGAGAGACATACTTAACTTTCAAATTTCAAAACAACAATGTATTGCGTAAAAAAGGGGCAATGGTATTCGATGAGATTTGTTACGGAGAAACATAAACAAATTCCTTTTCCCAATTAGGTAATCTACGGTTTGCATTGGCCAATTGACCCCTCCAAAATTGAGGTCCAAAGAGGGCGTAAACTGATTAAGTTGTAGATTGGTTAAAAGGGGGAAATAACAGGGGACGGTTTAGAATCCGTGCGGAAAGAATTAACGTTTCTCACTTCTTCCCTACGGTTGCCGTCCTGGGATAACATGCATTTAATGACATTTAAGTTTTCCAGTAATACTTAAGGTCTACTGCCTTTATAGTCAACGGTCGGTGTTAATGTTTGAATAAAATCCAAAATTCTAAGTGAATTAAGAAAGGAAAACGTTTTTCTTTCATGGTTTGATAAATCAGTAAAACCATCAGTAAAACGATTGAAAAATTATAATCTGAAACTATATGACCATGGACTTCATATTTTGTTTTAAAAGTTAAGCTTAATTTGGACTCCCTAATTCTTAAAATATAATATAAAATTTTCCCTTTCAAAATTAATAGGCAGGTGATGGTACTGAGGATACTAGGAAGCGGGGTTTGTGCTCCAAGGGCATTGCATCCTTCTGGCTAGTAATTGACTCTTCCTACTTTGCTAGTTCAGTGCAATCCTGCTTCTTAAAAGCATCTGGTCATTGACTGTCACGACACTCCAATTTCGTTCCTTAGGTTTTTCTGTATGTTATGTTAAATAGTTATGTTGAAGGTCCATTGAGCTGTTGATTTGCATTCGAAGGTGATATGGCTGGCTGTTTCTTCGTCTTCATCAATAATATGCAGATGGGATCATCCTTGTACATGCCCATGTTGTACACAAGTTTTCTCAGATGCCAGTGACTGGACTAAGCCTTATCATTCCTCTGAGGAAAGCCCAATCCAATCACAGCAGTGATTTACAACTTTTATTATATCTATAATCTGAACAGTCACCGGTGAGAGGTTTAATTTTTAAAATTCATAAAACAATTGTCTCCTGTTGCCAGTCGTGGCGAAGGTAGTTTCATCATACGTGTACTGTGTCTAGGGCTGCTAGAGTTTTTCCACTTTTTGTTTTGTTTTATTTGGATCCGTTCTGCGATGGAAGATTCTATATTTGTTTTTGTTATCAGTAGGTTCAGGGCCTACATATGATCTTCCAGATCCTCCTTTGGCCAGTGCGCCTGCTTTTGATACCCAAAATTCCTATGTGTTCTGGCACCCAAGATATCATCAGATTGTTGTGTTTTTGTTTTCGCATGGTGCCTCTATAGGATTGGTCCTATAAAAGATTTCCTAATGGCCTTACAATATCGAAAATAATCACTATGAAGTCCCATTTATTTCCCCATGATTCTAGCAGGTTTTGGAGATATATTCACTGACTAATTTTGAAGTGATTTTTTTAAATGCTAATCCTTCCTTGGATATCAGATCTGTGGAGGATTTTTGCCAGGTAACCTCTTTTAAGATGTTCTGCTTGATATACCGAATTGTAGTTTGATTGCTCATATTTTGGGGTTGTACGGTAAATGTCCGATCCGGCTCCTTAATTTGTTTTGGAGCCATCTGATGCTCTCCTGAGTTCTTTTCTCCTTTATAGTCTGTTCAGACTTTATAGAAAGTTGTGAAAATTGTTTCCGGGATCATATTTCCCATCATTCGCTTTCCTCATAAGTCCCCATTTCAAAGAATGAGTGTCTGATACTATTAATTATGGTTGTATGCCCGAATTGTTTAGTTCCTTTCCAATTTAATTCTTTTTAGAGCTTAAATGAGCTTTTCCTTTTCTCCTTGTATGAATATTAGCAATGGAGCTAGCCTTAGCAGTTTCTAGTGTATTTGTGTGGTTGTTCTTATTATCCCTGTGATACATAAATTTGTTAATCTTTGAATTCTGCCTAGTGTTTGAGTAGCTACTTTTTGTTCAGCTTTGGTCCACCAATTAATGATCCATAGGCTATTTAGGGTCTTACTAAGATTAAATAAGCACTAAAACACCTAACCACAATTCATTTCACGTGGGCTTACAAAATTAAATTAAATTAATTGGTAAATTTTGATTATATACATCATGACATAAAAAATTAAGTTACATTAATAATTTATTAATAATTAAGTCGACTAAAGGACTTCAATTTTAATAGTGTGGAATTAAGCCAAAAATAGAAGGTCTATCAACAAATTACCTCCTGCCTTGGGTTCAATTTCGCACCGTCACCAACGTCCCGGCATTTTTTTGTTTTTAAGTAATCTTTTCTGGTTAAGACGTTTTTCTATCAACTGCTTTTAACCTGGTCAACTTCAGTTGAATATGATAGAAGATGGCATTTCCCTTCATTGATAGTTCGTGGTGTATTTCAATAGTAACAGAATAAAAAAATGGTGATTTGCACATTAAACTTTGATTAGTAGATCATGGGTAGTTAAAGTTAATCAATTTACTTTTTTGGTCAATTGGTTTAGAAACAATAACGTCAACTAAATAACTAATTGGTCTAACCACTTTTATTAAAATAAAATATCAATTGAATTACTAATGACACTGGATACACAGACGAATAAAAATTATAAAATCCAAAATCTCTTTTCTATAGACGAAGTTAGTAATTAAATATATTTATCTATTATTAATATTAAAAGTTTATTATACTCAATAGTGTGACATCAATAAAAAAAATGGGAGGGACTATTACTTTTAATTTCTTTTCTTTTCTTTTTCTTTTACATACAATGACACAGCATGTTTACATAAATGAAAAAGTGCCAGGTGAAAGGATTTCTCTTAAATTTAAAAAGGTTTATGTATAGGTTAATTAGCTGTTTTATTAAATTACTTTGTCATTTGATTTCATGACAGTGTCTACATACATTTACATATATAAAATTTTTGTTGCTCATTTTATCCAGTCAGTTAGGCAAAAAGCAAAACATTTGAAGGAATTTATTAATATATTAGTATTCAAAATAAATTTATTTAACATTTTTATTCTTTATGAAGAAATGAACTGGATTTTTATTTGTTTACCTTTATGTTAAATTTATTCGTCCAGGACCTCAGTATCTGACTTGTCGAGAAACAACAATGTTAGTGGAAGTATAATTGAATTTTCATAATCTTCAATTCCCAGCAATAATAGAAAAAGATGGAAAGAAAACACCTTAGGTAATTAAAGGAAAAAAACGTTCCTGTGGACAAATTTCAAAGTGGCTTTTTACGCGGCTAACTTCGTTTCTCTCTCCTTTAAGAGTGATAGAGCGGAGAGGCGACATTTTCAAGAATTAAATTTCAAGGAAAGGGGCGGCAATTTGGCCGGGGGGCGGCTCGCCTAATTGCATTCCTTGGACCGGTGAGTGGGACTTTAAATCAATTGTGAGAGATAATTAGAGAGTCAAGTGGCCTGGAAGACATGGTAACAGAGTTATAGCTCTATGGAGCTGTACATTAGGGAAGACCAACCCTTCCAGGGGGCAGTAGATTATCGCATTGCTAATTCGGTTAGGATCAAAGGGTTCTACCACTATATCGATAGGCGAGCCTCTCGCCTATTGATCAATCAAGCGCATAAAGTATATATTCAAAATTGAACTAATAAGACAAGAAATTACGAAATTATATCAGACTGAGAGCAAGCAAAATTCCTCTTCTTTTTATGCCTTACTTTTGGAAACTGGTTTGATTTCAGAAGCCGTTTAAGTGTAACATACAGCAAATGATGTCGATTAAGGTTTTAACGTGAAAACGTCTTTACAATTGGTATGGAAATCCAATCGCGTCCAAATGGTTGACAATTCTACTGAAGTAAATTCAAGCTACAAGCTAGATTGTAAATTTGTGGCGGTACGACGTCGCAAACTGTCGGCATTGAGAAGGGATTAAGTGTCAACCGATCCAAGTGATTGTGGAATAAATTGGGATGACATATCCGTAGATTTGGGCAAATAACAAAAACACAATCCGAAGAGATTGGACCAAGTATGGAAGTGAATTTTATTGTTAATGATAATGGATAGTGCAATAAAACTATCGGACCACTTGAGGATGGTGGTACCGTGGCAGTTCGTACGTCATGAAAGCAAATTTAGATCGTGTAAGTGCTGATATCAAACTCTTGCTGCATATGGAAGCAATGCGAAAAACATCCGGCCTGCTTTGGCAACCCAGAACCTTTGCTTGGCAATCCGTTGTAGAGTTTGGCCTGACGCCCTAACCACTCGTCCTCCAATTTGGGACATATATGGATGTGGATTTCTATGCTGAAGAGAATACAGTGCAAAGGAGACCATGGACCCATTTGATCTTGATGGCGTAGCATTTTGGACGACATGAGAGAAAATTTAGACTGGTCGTGTACAGTTAAAAAGAGGGGAGCATATGAGGATATTAGTTATTTCCTTCCTAATGAGATAGACGATACAATGGGCCCACTTGGGCGAGGTGACGGCTTAGTAGTGTTCACCCTTTGGGTAAAATTAAATTACTCGTTAATCCGAATTGAAATTGAACTCTTACCGTCGTAATGGGTATGACAGAAGTCTGCTATATCTTGGGAGAATATGAAGAAAATGCGCCATTAAAAAATAATAATAATAATTCCTGCCACACGATGTCCTGTAACGACTTAGCGTGTTGCAGATGAGAGGTCAATTACTTTAAAATACGTTATTCCAAATAAAAATGCAATAATGAGGCCGGGATTCGAACCCAGAATAGCAAGTGTGGCCATCCGCTCTACCCACTCCGCCACGGTCTCTATATGCGTCCACAATAAATGGAGATTTCATTCCTTACTGAAGAAATTTATGGTGCACCATTAGAACCATCACACCCACTTGGCATACCAAAAGTGATAGCGTGTGCCAAAGGTGGACTTATGGCCGACAACTACTTCTAAGCATTAAGACAATGACTTTGGCAATAAATATTCAATATTCCCTGGGTTAAAATTTACGAAATCTACCAATAGGTGTAAGTGTCGTACGACGAGAAGATTTGCCTATTGATACTACTGCTTCTCACGAGAATTTCCACACCCTACATCTACATTAATATAAATTTTAAACACTGTCATTTCTGCAGAAGAGCGGGACTTTCAGGACGAAGAGTTAGTAATGAAGCCATGATTGTTCTTAATGATATTTATTTACAAGACTCACACCCTATAGCCCAGACATGGAAGACCTGGCAGTGTATACCTCTGGAATCAGATTAAAAGGTTCATCCCAATCTAACCCTCTCCACATGTTGACAACAGTCATGATTATAATGTAAATTGAAGAAATGGAGAAAAAGGTGTCAGTATGTAATCATGAAATTATGTGACTCTCAATGTACCAGACTCATATGGCATCATTCGAAGTAGTTACGAGAATGACTTATATTTGTCTTTATGAGATTATTTGGAGAATTCAACTTAAAATTTTTTTGTAAATATTTGACTTCTGCATGAGGAGTAAGAATATATTTTTCATTAATTAAGGTTTAATATACAATAAGTAATTAACGTTTTTCGTTAAAATATGCAAATACTCCTATCTGATTTTGTTCTAAATGAGAATGCACTCCTTCCTGTAATGCAATTTAGCATGCCTTCATAGCCATCTCATCAAATTGCATATAAACATTTGAATTACTACTTGCTTCAGTTTTTCTGGAAATTCGACAATTCTAATTAAACAAAATCGGAGAAACATAACGCACTATGCAACTTATAACGTTATATCCAGTCTCACTACCACTCTAGCACAGATGACTGATATTCAACGTCTCCGTTAATTCTCATAATGAGATTAATTTATTCGGAGATGTCCAAGATTAGACTTCATTGCTTAACCTTGTGGATGTCGAGTGGAACTTAACGCAGAGAATTTTCGCCTCGACTCCATCTTTCCGAACATAAGTTAGTTATCATTAATATTGTTTCACGTACATAAAAGACTTTCGGCATGAAATTTTGAGCATTGCTCAACAAAATTAAGGAGAAGTAAAAGATAAGATAAATCATTGTACGTGAATAAATGTAATCTCATTTTTTTTAAATAGATATAAAATTAAAAGAATTCTACTCCTCAAATTTAATTGTCAGCCAGATTTCTAATTTCGTGATGCAACTACGCAAAACGTTGAAAACAACACCCTGTAACCGGTTCAACATCATAAAAATATTGTTGATGTCACAAGCACTGGGTTATAAACAGGGTGAGGCATGACCCTCTTGTCAAATACGAACCATGTGAGCGTTGCCATTTAGCATCGGTTCGGCGTGTAGAGTGCAATTTTTAAAAAACGGTCAACTTCTGCCAACTGAACAATTCGAAAAGAAAAACTGCTTCATAATTACACCAAGCCAAAAGCATACTTCGGACCAAACGGATGTTTATGGAATCGTTGAAACACTCACTGCTTACGGTTTATTGCCTTCTCGACCGTGTCGATTCCTTGTCAGTCGAAAAGTTTTTCGTCAGCTAAGCTATGCAAAATCAGGATTTTATTTTAGATTTAGAACCAAATGTACAAGCTAAATATTAAAACGCTACTCTTAAAAACTGACTCGTCAGTAATTATCCTTTGATGCTCTGCGCACTCTCTAAATTACCCCATCTTAAAGCGCAAAACAACTGGTGCAAACGTATCTTAAAGAAACTAAAGAACGAATAGGAACTTAAAATAACCAGGCCTTACATTAATCTTTCAAAATTTAATATTTTTGTCATTTATACACGTTCTCTCCAACGAAAAAAATCATATTTTGTATTTCGAATCAAATTGTTGGACAAATTGGCTTAAGCTTTCATAAATTAGTTAAGTTTTCACACATGATGGTTTTTCTCGCGTTTTAATCTGGAGTTAATAAAGATGAATAAACTTTGATTTCGATAAATATAATTGTAAAATAACATTCTAATCAAATGCAGTGTGTTAGATGAAAATCGGAAAAATCTTTTGTTCTAATCCAGTCCTCAAAAATTTCATTTCTTCTCAAGAACCGTTTATCAGTAGATACAGCGCCAAGTTTGGGCGTACTTTACTTAACAACTTGGCCAATATTACAAGTTTAAGTTAAGTTAGTTAAATTGTTAATAACTTCTCGAGCTTTAACATACAGTTGGGTTATGGCCGTAATAAAACCGGGTTGAGGATGAAAATGGGAAATTTTGGATGTAGGTATTTAGATTATGTGCTCATAGCGACAATAGGATTTTTTTATTGACGAGATAGGTACAAAGGTTGAACATTTCGTTTGGCCCTGTGGTAATTTGTGGATACGTAAAAGCGCATCTGCATAAATTTAGTAACCCGTCCATCAAAACGTGGAAAAAAAACCTGGAACATCTTTGAGTTTATTCATGTGTTAATAACAAATGTAAAACGATTAAAGGCAGTGAGATAATCTTGCGCTAGACAATACATTCCAGGGTCTCTCAGGTAGGGACCGGACCTGGATTCGGAGTCTGCGCCTCTTCTTTTTTTTTATGTGACCCCTTAAAATTCTTTTTTGCCTTTTGAAAAGATGCGGCCGGGTCGGGCTAATCTTTTAAGGAAGGGAACAGAGCTAATCTGAACCACCGACGGGGAGTAACTCAGTCATAAAAACCCTTGAGAATCCCGTAAATGTCGCAACCCGTATTTGAAAAGGTGGAATGCGCCCAATCTGAAAATTCTTGATCGCGTCCCATCAGATAAGTCGTATTTTTATTTTATTTTTTTTTTTTACGCGACGACTCTGTTCACAAACTGTAGAAATTTACAAATTAACAGATAATAACACTGACATCTTTCTCAACTTGGGTAATTACTTAAACAAAAGTCTATTCACAGTAGATTCATTAATTTTTTTAAAATTCTATTTTTCTCGCTAAATGCTTAACACAAATAAAACTAAATAATCCGTACAATAATATATGAAAAAAGATTACTACAAAAATCATATTTAAAAACATAGAACAAAATTTCTCCCACACAGTATAAACGTGAAGGCAAGCATAAAAATTTTATGCACATTACCACAAGAACATACAAGGCAACTAGGGCGAAAAATAAAAAACACACACACACATACCCAAAACGAAGCAAACAACGATAAAAACCTATTAAAAAATTAAAACACTAAAAATTACTTATTCAAAACAAAATCAAACAGTGAGTAATGATCACAGTAACCATAACAAAATCGGACTAATGACAAAAAGAACTTTTTTTTTTAAATTTACCTGTATAAAGTCCAATAAAGATATATACAAAACGTGAAAAAACCACAACAAAACCACTCAAAAAAATCTATTCTATTCATAAATCCAAAATAATCTAAACGACACACACTGTTTAAAAAAAAATTAAAAGCCCTATTTAATGAAATGAAAGACGTACTAATTACAACTGCAAAGAAACTAATATTTATTGACATAACAAAACTATATTCGTCGCTGGGATTAAAATAGTACGTTTTCAAGAATTATGTCCTCATCATCAGGACATTGAAACTATTAGTAATAATTTACAAGGTTAACAAATATGAACATCTACTTACAGTATTGAAACTTATAGTTACAAATAAAATGAAATTATGAATTATTTTACAGTAAATAAGGTCCATTCTAAATTAAAAATATACATTTTCTTTTTTTCACACTGAACTTATTCCGTGTGTGAGTGTGTGTGTGTGTGTGTGTGTGTGTGAGAGAGAGAGAGAGAGAGAGAGAGAGAGAGAGAGAGAGAGAGAGAGA
>CM077103.1:31027823-31079049 GCA_039619505.1 Cimex hemipterus | reverse complement strand
AGAGAGAAAGAGAGAGAGAGAGAGAGAGAGAGAGAGAGAGAGAGAGAGAGAGAGGCAGACATACAGACAGTAAGGGAATGAGATTCTTTGGTCGATTAAACATTTCATGCAAGATTAGGTTTCATGGACCTTTCTTTCATTTAGGGAGTTCATTGATGTTTACAGTTAATTTACAAATAGAATAAAGGGAAAAAGAGAGAGAGAGAGACAGAGAGAGAGTGAGAGAGGAAGAGGACAGAGAGTGCGTGAAAAAAGGAGTGTAAGATAGATAGAGAGAAAGATAAACAAAAGTGGAAGAGACAGACAAAAAAGAAAGTGCGAGGGCACACAAATAAATAAAAAAGCAGCTTAATTACAACCGTTTGCATGTGATAGTTATTTTTTCACAACATTTGTATCTTCTTACCTCGTGGGTCAATTCCCATACTTACCTGATCCCGTTATACGTGTACAATGTTATAAAATTGAAAAAAAAAAAAAAAAGTGAGTCCGCATTATGACGGGGACAAAAGACTTTCAGACCTATGAATGTTAGAATAGCGGTAAAAAATGTTTAGAGTAAAGGTGGTATCACTATTATCGAAATGTACAATGGAAGGGCGGCACGATATGCTAAAACCTCCAAATGTTGCTTCATTTTTTCTAACCCCAAAATAAAAAAATAAATTTCAGATAACAAGAGCTGGAAAATATACAGATGTTGGAACGTACAGAAATAATTTTATATTATATTTTATAAAACTATAAGTGTGGCATGATTATAACGAAAGATCGTCCATTTATTACATTTCTCTTTGGATGTCTCTTTGGATTACTATTTAATGATTTTATGTAATCATGACCCTCGGTGGTTGCGCCCCCCCTCCAAAAAAAGATTTTATATAATACCTTTTAAATTTGGTATTAATAAATAAAAGAATGAAAGTTAATAACAAAAAATTGGAGGAGTTTTTAATATTTTGATAGGGTCAAAATCGTAAAACTGATTTTTTTTCCATCAAGTTTTTATTTATCTTTATAACCGGGAACTCGGTTTTTTTAAGAATAATAGAACGAACAATTGTTATTAACATCGAAAATCGAAGGTAAACGTTTGCAGATCTGTCCAAAACAAACCTTAGCCCGTGTTCGTTACTAATTTTGTCGATAGGCTTTTTGTGCTTTTAAAATAGCGCTTATAAACAAAACGTTATCTATCGATGATTTAATCCAAATAAATAAGAAGCCGTTTTAAGTTAAGAAAGCCGACATATTACGCCTGCTTCAGAGGCCCAAATTGTTTCACGTCGTAATTTAAAAGGAACAGGCAAGAGATATTAAAGCGGCAATTAACTTTTTATTTCAGCCCAATTTAGCTCATGTGTGACAAGCACGTGGAGTCAGTTCGTTCAGATTACCCTTGACCACAAACATATATTTCATATCATTTTATGACTCTATCACCCTTCTTTTTTCATTATTATTTTGTGTGTATGTGTTTAAATGCATTCTGAAATTTAGTTTCAGTAAATTCTGAAGAGAAATTGTGTTCGTTTAAGAGTTAAAATCCAAGAATATACTTTTTATTTAATTTACATTTAATACACTATTAATTCAATTATTGAATGGGTTCGAGTTTGATCACCAGATTAATCGGAAATGACAGTTTTGCAATTCTGACATGCTTACATGACCTTTAGGTGAAGTCTGACCTCAGAAATAGCCAATTGAGGTTCACTTGGCTTTCCCCATGACTGATGCTGAACAGAGTTGTTTTGGAAAATCCAAGTTTTACTCTTTTTTTAGCGTTTTACCATAATTAGAAACTTTTTCTTCTCATTTAGGATTTTTAGGATTATTGTGATATGTGTGGTGTTTAGTGACTGTTAGCCAATTCGGAGATCGTGAGATGCGGTTTGGTGTGACGTAGGTTTTAGAAAAAAAATTTCATTATCCTGCCAACGTTTCAATCTAATTCAGATCTTCTTCAGGGCCTGGGATTTATAAACATTGTTTAAATTTTATAAATAAATGTTGGATGTGAAAAAATTGATTACATTGTTGGAAATTTTAAATTCAATCAAAGTATTCTACTCACTCAAAGTGTTTGTTTTCTGTGTAAATGTATTCTTATATGTCGTGTTTTTTACACATCTTGCATGTATTTGTAAAATTTTAACAATGTTTATAAATCTCAGACTCTGAAGATGATCTCAAAAAAGATCGAAACATTGTCAAGATAAAGAAAATCTCAACGCATCTCACGATCTTCAAATAATCGTTATTATGATAATTATTGAGATATCTCGAGATGCGGTTTGGTGTGATGTGGATTTCAGAAAAACATTTTCTTTATAGTGCCAACGTTTCGATCTTTTATTGAGATCATTTTCAGGGCTCAAAGTGTTTGTCTTCAGTGTACTTGTGCCATTCTTGCGTGTCGTGTTGAGAGTCTTTGAGCCCTGACGATGACCTCAATAAAAGATCGAAACGTTGGCACGATAAAGAAAACGTTTTTCTGAAATCCACATCACCCCAGACCGCATCTCACGATAACTCAATAATTATCGATTAACGGTCAAAAATCTCTACACATTATTATGATAGTTATTATGATTTTGGAACAAAAATTTTAAAATTTTTGATCCGTTATCGGTTAGCGACAATTAGCACTATTAGAGATAATTAAAAATATGGAAAAATCGTCTTCCTCGACTTCAATTTTTATATCTATAAGCTGATGAATCGAGTTTGCCTTATATTGATAAAATGCCGCTAATAAAAGTTGAAAATCTTTCAGAAATCCTTCTACCTGAACCGGGCATTTACCTGGTTGTTCGTTACTCAGCAGAATCCTTCTGGAGGAGCAAAAAAAATCAGAGAGCGAAAAGTGTCTAAACACCATTCTAACCCTTGGCGTTAGCAGGACAAGATTTACAATCGCGCATAGGATGGAAAACAAGCCGGGGCAATAAACATTTCCAGGGGAGTAAATTTACTACTCCGGAAATTTCCCTTTGGGCCATTTCGACCGGGGACCGTATGATCCCGGCTGACAAGCATTATCCAACTTAAAACAAGATCCCTTGGCCTGTCTACACGGGAAATGTCCAAAAATTTTAAGATATTCAAGAACACGGACGTCTTCATACATCGTTTATCTTATTTTGTTGTAAAGCTTCCATTTTCTACTGTTATTACACGGTTTTTTTAAAAATAGAACTATTAAAACATCCAAATTTGTAAATTAAGAGATCTATGTGAAAATTATGCTTAGAAAAATTGGTTTGTTCTTTGTGAATAAATCAATTTCCATAAAACTCACAACGAATAGAATTCACTGTAACGGCTTTAACTTGTTTTGAACGGTAAAAATTAAAAACTTAATCGGATAATCCCTGATTAATATTAGATGTTATTATATAAACATGCACTATTAACAGTTGACTTTTGCTAAAATTTTCAACTTTGCTTCATTTGGGAGGAGTCACACTGACCCTAAAAACAAATTTAAAAAATTATCGGAGAACCATAAAACAAATGGACAAGGATGAATCACTTTATTGTTTTCATATTAATTGGTGTAATGTTATATTTTTTATTATTATTGCACTTTTATATGAGCTATTCCTTAACATGTATTTATTTTTTAAAAAATTACTGTTTTTTTTTTTTGCCTTTAACGTGTTAAATGTCGGTGTACTAATATACCGTTATTATTCTAAAAAAAAATTATATCAGCCTTCCATAAACGTCAGTTATTATTAAAAGTTTAGTATATAAAAACTCTGCTTCTATTCAATTTAAGAAAATTAGCACTTGCGCGAGCACACGCGGCGAAATTTATGAGAATCGTAAAACATGGATTGCTTTTTTCGTACTGTTTTAAATGATGGTGTACTTGCTATTCATGTTTGGTATTGCCTGTTTTTATGACGGCTAGTTTATCTTAAGCCTTTTTTTAAGTTGGACTTAACAAAATCCCTAAATACCTCAGCGTAAATATAAAATAGCTGGCTAAGAATAGCTGAATTTATTGGCTTCTTAAACAGTTAAAATGTGAATTAATTTCTTTTTTTTTTTGCTTTTTTTTTAAAAATGTTAATAATATTTTGTTCTGTACGTCGACTCCAGCACGAGATTCAAATGTACAATTTTACAAACTTCGCACTGATCTCGAAATAAAAAGGCTCTGCTTTATTCTTAACTCTTTCAATTCACAATTTCGTGGTCCGACCGGCCAATTAAAGTCATACAATTAATTAAGGTTTTCAGTTGAGATAAAAAATTCAATGGCACGAACGGGATTCGAACCCACGATCATCGACTCTACCACTTGAGCTATCGTGACCTCGATCCACTTTGTTCTTAACCATCATTTGTGTAAGGTAATATTCCCGATAGTATTGAATTTTTATATCGGTCCTCCGCAAGAAAAAAAAAATATTAAACTTGAATATTGAAGTTTTTTTCTGTTCAAATTTAAAACAAAAAATTGCCATGACTTCAAAATAAAAAAGTGAATTTTAAAGAATCCAAAAATTGATGGAAACGAATCGCTTATTGTGGTTCCTAAAGATTTACATATTTGTGTAATTTGCTAGTGCCTGTTAACTATTCGAGTTTTGATGTAAGCTAGTTTTGCTTAGGCCTTTCTTAAGCTTCCCACTGATTTCATTCCAAAATAAAATCGTTTAATAAGAATCGATCAATTTTCTTTCCTTTCCTCAAACGATTTCGCTCATTTTTGGTTACGCAAATCAAAACAACAGCCTATTGTAAATTGGAGTTGCCAGAACCGACATCAGTACTAATTTTTCTATCTATTTTGATATTCTCTAAATTTTTGGGAATTTCGTTTAATAAGTTGAAACGTAAAAATGGTTGGATATTTTTATCATATCAGACAGTATCAGTTCGTAATATGGCAATCGTTAATATAATATATATAAAAGAATAAATTCAAATAGTTGAGAAGAAAAAGTAATCATCTAAGTTTATGGTCTAACATACTCCATGATCAGTGATGACTGCGTGAAAAACCGCCCATAAAATATCACCATCAATTTAGGCTACTTACAAAGAGTAATGAAACTCGGCAACAATAATAAAATTAATTTCCATCAAATTTCCTAGAGCAGTCGCACCCTGGTGGACGGTCTGAGGATTTAGGCTCTGGGTTGAACCTTGTAAAAGGAAGATGTCGCCACGTTGAGGTTGTAAACAATACAATTTATTAGCAGATAACAACCCAATTCGTTTATTAATACTACTCCTGCAAATATATAACAAAAATACGGAAAATTTAATATAATTAATTATATAATATTATTGATTTGTTTATTTGAACGTCAACTGTAAGGAATTTATAATTTAGAGAAATATTGTATCGATCGTTTTGTTTTTGCTATTGCTTGGGTGAAATTAGAGTTTAATTATAAAAATTTAATTTCTTTTGCAGAGAAGAAAGTGCGTTGGCACTTGTTCCGCCATCTTTGAAGAGCATGATAAGTGGCCACTTTTATATCTATCTACTTCAATGTCCAGGTGGAAATTCAGCAACGGTCCAGCGGATATCCCAGCTACCCAGGTACATTCTATCAAATCTAGGATGTTTTATAGGAGAAAACAGAAACAGATTTATCATTTCATATTGCTTAATTTCTTTTCTTGGGTATGAAGTTCTACTTATTAGCCCGAATTGTTGCAGTAGCTACTTCGAGTGAGAGATTCCATCCACTGTGCTTTCAAGTTGTGAACATTTGGAAAAAAACAATTAGTTGAATTATTTTTAATAACAATAAGAAATAAATAGTCCAAGTAGTACGAAACCTTGCAAAACATCACGCACGCAACTTCCTCAAAAATGGATATTTAGCGATGACGGGGAAAGTATGTCTAACACTCTACTTTATTGAATATTTTCAGCAGTCTCATTCTATCTGTTTTATTTGTCAAAATTCGTTAAAATAGATTGTTACGAAACTATTTCGACTTTGTAAGAAGCAGCAATAGTCACAGAATTAAGTTTTACAGTTCATCAGTAATTTAAGTAGTTCTACATAACCATACAAATCTTTACCATTTGGTTTCAACAATGGTCAAAATTGAGATGATCTGGTCATTTAACATCGTTTAATCGTTAAACCCTTTCGATAATTCTATAATTCGGGTGGAATAAACTTAGATTAATTTAAATGTATTAATTTGCAGGAAACAGTGTTTAAATCTTTCGTTGGCAATCTACAATCGATTACTTCATTAATACTTTTCGTTAGACAATATAATAAATTATCGAGTGTCTATTTATTTAATTTATTTAACAAGTTACTTAATTACAATCAAATTTTTGGATCGGTCGCCTTTAATAAGGTCGATTTTAAGTAACGAACAGATGATGCTTTTTCTCATTACAGATTAGATTATTCATCCTCATAACAATGGAATTTCACATTCACAAAATGGAAAAAATAGTTTGTTTTCTTCTTCTTTAAAACATAGTTCATAAATTTATGTAAGGTATTGGTTGAAATGAAAAAGATAGTGTGACCAGCGGGATTCGTACCCACGACCTTCGGCTCAATGCTGCTCTACCTCCTTACCTCAACATGAAACTAGTGGATTGAAGCTAGCTCAGAGCAGCCGTGTTGAGCCGAAGGTCGAGGGTTCGAATCCCCCTCGTGACACTAGCTTTTTCCTTTCAACCAAAAACCTTACAAAAGATTAATTTATTGAAATAAGTAATTTATCAATCGAGTTATTAGTGTATAAAACTCATTGTTCAATAAGAATATTGTAATAATATATTTATTATTTTTAACTCCAATACAGCCCCAAAGGAAACTTCATTTGAGAGCAATAAAAATCATAAAATATTTCCATTTCAAGATTACAAAAAGTTAAGCAGTAGTGTAGATTTCCTCTAATATAAACTTTCCTTTGAAAAATGTTGTTAGGTCATAAATGGGTTTGCCCTTCCAACGTGACGTTGACCGATACGATGTTGATGGCAAGCAAATTTCAAAGCGATGCCACGTTTATTCGACGTGTGATGAAAAATATGGGTAGTCAACTTCATTTAACACCAACATAAGAAAAAAGTACAAGAAATAAATAAATTTATAAATATATACAAACATGGATTAAAACTGTCTGCCGGAGGTTTTTTCTGGTATCATAAAAAAACAATTTGGCAACTTTTAAAATTATATATAAAAATATAAATAAACAAAACATAAATAAATAAAAAATAGTTAATAAAAAACTACAAAAAACATAGCAAAGTAGACAATAGTAAATAAATAAAACAAACAAAAGTTTCAAAGGAGAGATTAATTTTGGAGAGCAAACCAGAAATTTAGTGTGTAATATCAGTATTGATAATTAAATTGATGTACAATTAAAATCTGTAAAGGTTATATTTATGACGATATTTGGGTGAATCCCTTTCACACGAAGCAAACTCGTTTCCTGACGAAGTGTTAAAATAAAAATAAGAAAAAATATTTGCAATACCAAAAAAATGAAAAGGAATACTTGTGCCACAAAAATGATAAAGGCCTTCAAAAATAATATATTTAGATACTTTAAGGATAAATAAAACTATATGATAAGTGGAGACATGCGGGATAAGTGGGACATACCATCTCCTTACCATTAAAATTGAAAAAAAGCAGGTGCCTTCAATTAAAAATGAGAGACAGTCCTTCCTCGTCCTTTGATAGCTCAGCTCTCCTCCGATCCTGCCGTAGGGGATTAGCTTATCCTTTCAGATAAGCTTCCGTTTTTTAAAATATTGTTACAATATAAAATTCCACACTGCCACAAAACAGTAGCGATTGTATCAAATTTAATCGATTTTACTTTTCTGTTGCATTACATTTCTATTATACTATGTGTGGTAGCTCTGTTTACCTTGTTCGCACCGCCTCCATCGTTGCGTTGCTGCTATTGCCAGATCCTCTATCGACTCTCCCGTTGTGCTCTTTTTTGGTGAGATGCCAATGCGCTGGAGCGTCGCGGTACGCCGTCTGGACGGTAACGAAAAAGAGGACGAGGCGGCTAAGGTCGAGCCTACAACCTTTCTAAAAATGCATTAAAAAACACAATTAAAATGGACTGGAGGTATGTTGAGAACCCATAGACTCTCAATCAGGTTATGTAACAGGTGTAAAACCTGTTCGAGGAATATCGAATACTCCACCTCCCTACCTAAGCAAGTGGTAGGTAAGAAAGAAAAAATGTATTTACGGTTGAGTGAGAGGACGAATAGGCTTGCATTTAGGGATTGAGGTCGAGGGATGAAATGGCGTAGCTGTTGACAGCTCCCGCAGCCCAGCCTTGGCCGTCCGAATCTGCTCTGATCCGGAGTGCCAACTCCTAGGGTTGGTGATACAAAAGCTGAATTTACCGATGGACTAGGAGAAGTTTAGGCTCAATTCTGTACGTACATACGTACCCGCACAGGTTTGAAATTACATAAATCAGTAATCAATAATTAATTTTATGTACTTAATGAACTACTTGCAATTTCATTTTTGTCGATATTTCTGGATTTGTTGTAGGTGATTTTTGGATCTGAGTTTTTGATTTACAAAAGAATTACTGGAGGGTAACCGCACAGAACCAGGATTCCGGTTGGACTCTTGTTAGCGCGCTGCCACCTAAGAAGGCACTTGCATCGGAGTACAGGCAGAAGCAAATAAGAAATACGACTAATTAATCCTATATTAATCTAGAAAACGTTATTTCTAATTTTGTTGTATCAGTACAACCGTTATCAAGTCCAACTCTCCCTGAAAATCCTCCAAGACTAATAAAACGAAAGGAGCCCTGAGTCCTTCTTATTGAGTAAATAGTATTTCTAGTTGTAAATGTCCGATAAATTTAATTAAAATAGTAATTCTGAAATAACAAATTTTGATTATTATACATTATCTCCTTAATTGTTTCAAATATTGTATTTTTGTAACCTAATATAACAATTCCAATTGCCAGCTAACAGATTGACCAATTTCTTGAACATCTTCAAATATCAGCACAGAAACAAGTTTCAATGTTTTATTTAACAGCTCGCATCCGACAGATTTATTTTCAACTGTCATAAACCATATCAATCTATGTTGTAGGTTTTGCAAGCGATTCTGATATATTTGTTAAAACTTATCGCGCAATACAATAGAAAGATTGACAATAGAATTTCAATATGTGGCTTATCTGTTGTCTAGGAAAATGGACATATAACCTATTAAGCACTATTTATACAAAAGATGACCTCATTCAGAATAAAATTGTAATATACATTTTAAAAGAAGATATACATAAGAAATCTACATTAAAATACATTCGTTCAGCGTTTAAACATTTTTGTCAATAATCAAATGGATTCATGTTTGAACACCTTGGCTATATTGCAGACGATAGAAATTTATGCCATGAACATGTTATTGTTTGTAACAGCACCTAGATTAACTGTATTTTGCTGTACGCACGAATTTACACCAAAATCCAAAAGGAAATTGATTTTAAAGAATAATGATTGCAAGTAATGAAAGACTCTTATTTGTATAAAATTCTCACCATGTCACCTTACAAGGAGGATCGATGTTCAAAGATGCTTCGTGTATGGATGGATTTATGAATTAATTTTTGCACTTTGGATTTTTTCTAGGCTGCACAGATTTTGAATGAGCTTTATAGTCTACAATCGGTCCGGAAATGGGTATCTAAAAAATATTTTAATTAAGAAGAAATGGAGTAGGGTGCCGCAACAACGGATTTTAAGAATGACTCCGTCAAGACGATTTTTTAAAATAGGTTGGACAAAAGGCTGTTACATAAAAATTCTTCATTTGTATACATTTTTAATTAAATTGCCCTTTTCTATCGTTAGATTGTCTACAGTGACTAACCTGGCGAATCCCGCCAGTACAACCTCATTCCCAAATGTTAGGTTAAATCTCCATTGAGATTTTGCTTCACATTCAAAGATGAGATGGGTGGCTGTTTCCTCCTCCTCATAACATAATCTGCAGATGGGATCATAGTTGCATATGCTCATGTTGTGAAGGTGTTCTTTCAGACGCCAGTGACCGGTTAGCAGTCCTATCACTCCTCTGAGTTTAGCCCTCTTCAGTTGCACCAATGATTTTCGCCTGTCTTTGTGAGGTCGTTTCATCAGAAGTTTACAATGTCAAGTACCGCTAGCGTTTATCTACTTCTTGGATCCATTCTGCGATGGTGTATTCTATAGGGGACTATGATGGTCTTGAGGGATCCTACTCTGGCCAGTATCTGCTTTCTCATTATCCAAAATTAATTTGTGCCGTGGCACAGGCACGTAGGCAGTGCTCATCTAGGGGAGGCAGATATCAATCTCACTTGAATCCGAAACCGCTGCCGAGGCGTTCCCTGTAGTTTCTACGCTAGGGAAGCCTCTACACTCAGAGATAGAGAGAGTACGCGGGGGAGGGCGATGTATTTCGGCCTGCCAGCCCTTTGTCTGCGGCATGCGACCCGATGCTTAGGCGGGCCCGACCATTCGGAGTGGACAACCGGAGAGCGTGGTTGTACCTGCCTCTACACCAACGCTGAGGCTGTAACACAATTCCGTCGGATGTGTAAGTTCAGCTCTCATCTTGAGAATCAAAACGTCTGATAAGGCCTTATAGGCTAGGTGCGGACGGTAAAGATCTAGTCAGTCTTATTAACGAAGAGCACTTGGGAACCTCATGTGCCGTGGCACCCAAGGTTTCATCAGGTTGTTGTGTTTTCCCCAGATTTTGGAGATTTTGGCTGCAGTCACTGATTAATTTTGATGTGATTCTTTATATGCTTGTGCTTTAATGACTGCTTGGCTACCACATCTTATGCAGATTGTTTTGTCAGCGTCAACCTCATTTAAGATTTTCCGTGTCACAAGCATTGGATGGTGTGTACTGTAGCCATCTGCGAACCATATAATTGTATCTGATGCTCTCCTGTGTTCTTCCCCTCCTTTATAGCCCGTCGAGACTTTATAGGATATTGTGAAGAATGTTTGCGGGATCATATAGTCGGTCTCCATTGTTTCATGTAACATTTCTGTTTCTTGCGTAAGCTGATACAGTTAAATTTTCAAACAATTGTTTGTTTATACAAGTTTGTAATCTTTTTGTGATTGAATTTCGTCCGGTCGTTCAACTTTCAAAATTGCAGCATACATGATCGATCTAAATCATGTGAACTAAAAAGATTCTCGAAATAAGATAATTATGGCATATCATTAAATAAATAATTAAAGTTTTTCGATAAGATTATTAAATAAGGAGAGATTTAGATGAAATTTATTATATGCTTAGCGGACATTTCAATGTAGGATTTCATAAAAAGAAATATATCAACATGGTTATTCCCAAAACACTTGATAAAAACATTTCCAAAAGACAGAAGCCGAAATAAAACGCAAATTTGTTTCAAAATAATTGTCGAAAAGCAAACGAGGTAATAAATCATAATGAGAGTTTTACCAAATAAAAGGTAATAAGGAAACGGAAAAGAAAAGATAATATTTTCTCTCTGATATAGCCTCTGATACGAAACGCAAGATGTTCATCAGCATAATAAAAATCTTAATAAATTCAATTTCTCGGAAAAGCACCTTTATGAAGCGGAGAAACGCGAAGGCGAGTATAAAGAGCTCACTTTTTCATAAAAGACCTTTTTTAATAGGCAGAGGATGAGGCGATGATATTTTTCACTTTCATCTCCTTTTCCCTAGAGTTTTCCTTTGGGGGCTATTGTGTTTTCCTCGGCAGAGATGACATCTCATTAGCAACCTACACCTAATCCTGCCACTTAATATTTTCAACGCTCACAAAAGGCTCCTCAAATCTTCTCAGGGCGTTATTAGAGAAGCTCTATTTTTCATGGATTTTTTCTTCTTCTTTCGCTGAGCTACTTAAGGAGGTGCTTCCTATTAAAACAGACGTCTTTTGACTCTTGATTCCATCTTATTTTCTCGAAGGATTTTTTTTACTCCTCTTTAGAGCGGTTCGTCTTAGCGTCCTCTTTTTCTCCTCTCTGTCTAACCCTTAATTACCTCGATTTGCGAGGAGGGTGGGTGCTACGGCCTAGCTGGGTGGAAAAGGGCGTGGTCCACAACTACCCATTGGTTCAACCCAAAAAATCTCTTCCTCTCTCAAACATCAACTCTTGGTTTCTGTTGGTTACGCGTAGAAGCTTCGAGGAAACGGGTCCGGACGTGGAGTAAGAATCATCTGAAATGAAACAAATAACGTAGGGTTTCGTGAAAACTGAAATACATATATGTTAAAGGCAAAAAGTTTTTATAAGGAAAGTGTTTTTTTGGCAATATAGTATGACCAATAATCACACTAATAACAAAACCGCTGGTTCGTGAACTGACAGATCCCAAAGAGGAAATTTCACAACCTCAATTAAGGAAACTAAAAAAAAATCGTACAATCAAATAATAAATAAGTAAATCCGCAAGAAATGTTATTTTATTTTCAACATTATTTTACTCTTGACTTCAGTATTATTTGGATATCTGGGAAGTTCCCCTTGGAATATCATCAGTTGGGGACCACCGATCGTCTAAAAAAGTTATCCCTGAGCCGACATCAAAGATTTTTCAAAACTTCAAACAAGAGGAGGGCCCCCCCGTCTTGGATCCATCTCCCCCAACCACTTTCTTATGCTCTCAATGCCAATAATCCCGTTTTTAACACTAGGAATTAAAAGGACCGTGCTCTTACATTTATGCCACCCCTCGCCATGGAGCTCCTTTGCTTCTTCAACCCTTTCCCTCCCCTCCTTCTGCCCTTCGCAACTTTCCCTCGTTTTAAATTCAGAAAGGCTTAACTATGCTTTGACCCAAATCTAAGGGACCATCTTAAGAGAGGGTATTAGCAAAGAAGACTACGGAATAAATTGACGGGGATTTCGTTATGTTTTTCCGGACATTAGACGCGGCTTAGTCCCTGATTCTGAATATAAATTTAAACTGCTTTGCATTCAAAATTCTTAAATCAATCCTTTTTTTATAACAAAGAGAACAAACAAAGCAAGGATACGTCAAAAATGTTAATTTTTGAACGAATACAAACTGTCTTGGAATGGGTTTTGATATTTCTATATCGGATTTCGGAGAATACGAACAGCATGTTGTTATCATTTCTACATGATCCGATCCAAATATTTATTCACTCGCAATCTCTGATTAATATGTTAGGTAAACTAAAAACCCTTCAGATATAGAGTGGAAGGTGAAATAATTAAAACGATAGTCATTCAGCTCTGGTCAATAGATTAAGAAATACACCAAAAATTATAGGAAATAAACTAGGGATTCAATATTTCCATTCTAAAGCGCAAATCGTTCAGCGGGTTTAATATAATACAAAAACAGTTTCTACCAATCAAAAAGTTTAAACACTTTAACTTATTATTTTCGTTCTGAAGCTGAATTCAATTTATTATTATTAGTTGAAAAGTTGTGCGTGAGCGGGACTCGTACCCACAACCTCTGGATCAGTACAATAGTACAAGTGATAGATACGCGGGGATACTGATCCGGAGGTCGTAGGATCGAGTCCCGCTGGTGACACTGCTGTTTTAAGCAATTACTTTGTTAATTGGCCCAACTAGAACATATGTACATTATATGTATTATTATTTATTACCTGAGGCACATAAATTGTAAGTAATTGTTTTCCTTTGGTTACTATTTCAATCATGATTTCTTTATTCATTCGTTCTTTGGATAACGCTAATGTTTCACGTATATCATACAAAACTCAATAGAACATACTTGATGCATTCAAAGATAATTGCCAAATGAATGTAATCTTTACAGACTTTAGCAAGGCATTTGACAAAGTAAATCAGGCGCTAATCAGTAAACTAGAAACAGTAGACATAAGTATTAAAATGGTCTTCCGATTTTCTTCAAAATAGAACACTAATGGTCTCCATAGACAATGTACGATCGGAACCAATAAAAGTATCATCTGGAGTGACCGTCCGATACTCATGGCTCCAAGAGACGAAATGAACAGGATGTTTGAATTAAATCAAAACTTTCAAATAAATCTAGGAGAGGGAATCCATCCTGACAGATCTAGAACACAAGAAGTTCCTGGAACCAAATACTCAGAACCCATGGGAAAATACACCATCTTCTTCGAAGCTGAAATCTACACGTAATCTAGAGATGTACTCAACTCAACTTGAATAAAGGGTACAAAACATAACTATCATGTCAGATAGTCAAGCAGCCATCAAAGCACTAAGTTCTAATATCATTAGTAAATAAATTCAAAGAGGGTGCTGAACTGCAAAACCAAATTAAACGTATCAGGTACGCAGAACAAGGTCAACCTCTGCTGGTTCCCAGGACACATTGGAGTAACAGGCAACCAAAAAGCCTACACCTTTGCATCAAAAGTGGCTGTTATACCACTGATTGGACCCCTTCTGCGGCATAAGAACCCACTGTTAATAAGTATCTCAGATAGAAGGATAAAAAGGAAATGAAAGAATGGAATTCACTCATTGGACGCAGTCGATCCAAGAATCTCTTAACAAATTTCGGAAGAAAAGAAACTGCTGAATGCGTCGAAGGAATCAGGAATAAACTGCAAATCCTAATAGCATTCTTAACAGGACACTGCAAGCTAAATGGACACTTAAAGAAGGCAATAGAATAATCCATGACGGTACATTTAGATTCGACAAAGAGTCAGAGGAGTCACCAACGCATTTACTCAAAAACTGCGGTGCTACGTTTTCCCGGATGTATTTTGGACACTTTGGAACGAGAATATGGCCACGGAAGAGATTCAACCACCAAAACCGGGTCTATTAATTTTCTTGATTAAATAGAACTAACCGGTGTGCTTTAGGCGTGGAGGTACAACAGCTCTTAAAGGGCGCAGTGTATTACTCCCCGTCTATTACATCAACATCTGGAGTACCTCAAGGCAAGCATCCCTCTCCCATATTATTTATCATTTTTGTAAATGATATATCTCAATGTTTGTCTCATTGCAAATTTCAGCTTTTTCCTGATGGCTTAAAAATTTATAAAGTGTTAAAATTGCAACGTATTGCGATAAAGTACAATGTGATATTAATGAACTAGTCAACAGGTGTAACAATAATAATATGAATCTTAATAGTAGTAAATGTCAAGTAATGCGTTTCCACAGAAAATTAAATCCCAATATATATATAGACTCCTTGGATTCATCAGAATTTTAAAATATAAATTGTATTAACAACACTATACATCTCATTAGTCAGGCCCATTCTTGCGTTTAACCATCTGATAAGATAGATATTGATAAACCTGAAAGAGTACCAAATGAATTTTTATGATACCTAAAAATACCTAATAAAAATAAATTTAGAAATGGTTACTTATTATAATCTAAAGATATAGTTGCTCTAGAATAATAATAAGTGGGGAAGTTTATGGGCCGACAAACAGCTGAGGTCATCGCTGGCCTCTGCGTGTTTTCCTTCTTTCTTCTTTTCTTTCGCGCATATTTTGTTTTAAACTGCAGCGATTTGAGCGTCTCCATCTGGCTACTGACTCTATGATTTCAGATATATACTACGTTGATATTCTAGAATGCCAGTCTCTCGTTGTACCTCAGGGTGTCAAATACAGAATAAAAACAAAACATATATATATTTATATACATCACCACAAACATAGATGTCTGGTCACATTCATTCCCCCAGAGTACTCGATATTCCTCGGGGCGGGGTTATAAGCAATTCCTTCTGGGTAGTTGCTCTAGAGTCTCTGAAATGTAGAAATGTAGTGAAATATAATATTATCTTTTATAATTATTTAATAATTAATTTTATAATTATTGTTTTATAATATTATTTATTTTATAATATTGCTAAATTACATAATACCATGTCCTGAAATGGAATCGAAAGTTATGTTCAATGTTCCACAAATGATAACTAGATATCAAAATATGTCCTCTATCGTCTGTCGAACTATTTACAATCAGCATTAGTTATGTGTTATTTTGTAAATTATTTGCAGGTGGATCTATTTTGCAACTCAGTTCATGTGTTTAAAAAAAATTTGCATAAGCAAGTATGTATAATGTGTAATGATGTACAGATTTATGTCGTAATGCGCATTGCATGGCGTAAATAAAGATGGTTCTTCTTATTATTTTTTATATAATTAAGGTTTTAGTGATAAGCCACTACTCGTCCTCATGAGCTATCTTGACGTAGCACAAGTGGTAGAGTAGCGGCTTATCAGGCCGAAGGTCGTGGGTTCGAATCCCGCTCATGACACTGACTTTTTTATCTCAACCAGAAACCTTAATTAATTGAAAGTTTGTCAAGCGAATCACGAAAACTAGCGAATTATTATTTTTATTTATGTGTGTCTAACTATTTGGACAAATATCGTTGGTGAAAATCGACCCCAGGAACGAAGATATATTTGTAAATTAAATTTTAAAAAATGTTAACAAGAGTTTCCGCCTTCGTTGGGTCACATTTCCGGTTGTTACATATACAAATACACACATCACTCGTTTTGTTGTTTTTAAAGATAATAAAATAACAATTGGGTATCTTATAAGAGACTTAGATATTAAAAACTTCCAAACACCAAAAGGGGCTCCCTTAATCCCATTAAAAGATTGTTCTTACTCACAGTTTGTTGTTTTCAATGATCCGGATTTCAAGCATTAAACATTAAAACATAAACATAAAAATATTAAGCATTAAATAGGCATTTCTATAAAGATGCTTCCAGTTAAGTAAGAAAAATGTGTCTTCAAACAGTCTTGAAACGATTCCTCTGATATACATGAAACTAAGGTAATAGCAACGTTGAAGAGATTTGGTTGATCATATCCTTACAATGCAATGGGACAAAATAGTAAACTTCATTGAATGTGTTCGAAAGAATAGAAATCCAGTTTTAAAACGCTTTTATAGTCTATCTCCCTATCTATCTATTTTCCTACCTATCTAGTTATCTTTCAGTATCGGTCACAATCCGACAACGAACTACTTGTTGTATATAAAAATAAAATCTGGATATAGTTATTAAGCAAAGTAGTTGAAAATAGTTTTTAACAAGAAACAAAGTTGACATTCGTTTTTCACACCCAAAAAAATTAATAAAAATCTTTTGGGAAAAGCTATATTATACTTACATACCTACAATTAAATCATCTGGCTGTTTCTCAGTGCTGTAGTTTAAAAAACACGTAATAGTTCAAACCTATCTCCGAAAATAAGTTTGACTGATAAATAATATATAATATGTATATGTATATTTAAATAACCCAGAGTGGGCACTCTCAAGAGAAGAATTACACATCTACACGGAAAACAAACACTTTGAGTCCTGAAGATGATCTCAATAAAAATCAAAACGTTCGCATAATAAAGAAAATGTTATTCTAAAACCTACGTCACACCAGACCGCATCTCACATCTCACGATCTCCAGCGGATTGAGGTCACGATAGCTCAAGTGGTAGAGCAGCGGCGAATCTAGATAAAGGTCGTGGGTTCAATCTTGCCGTGAGGAATATCGAGCACTCTGTGGGAGAGAATGTGACCAGATATCTATGTTTATGGTGTTGTATGTTCCGTTTCAACTCTTTTGACAACCGAAGGTACAAACGAGAGGACCTTTTAGGATATTGTCATAGCATACAAATAAAAGAAGAGAATCAGGTTTAAACCAAAATAGGCGTAAAAGATCAGAAAAGAAGTAAAATACGCATAGGGCGGCCACGACCTCAGCTGTTCGTCGGACATTAAATTAAGTATGTAATAAACGAACGCCTATGAGCAAATTGATTATATTTTCTTTAATATTTTTCAGAAAACACAATGATAATACTTTATAAATATTTTCTTATAATTCCGTCCCTGATTGCTATTTGAGAGGACTTCTTTTTCTCGAGTGGATGGACCAAAGCCCTTAAGAACAATTTCTAATCCAATTATTCCTGCAAGGAAAAATGCTCGGATATAGTTTCTCTTTTACTTTGAGTAATTATAAAGAATAGAAAGTACATTTCCCTGAGCGCCCCTAATTCTTCAATTCCAAGGCGTAATCCCCAATTACTCCATCGCTACCCTGAGACCTAGCACATAATACCCGGGGATTAGTTGCCCAAATGAAGATGGAAAAAATTGAGCAAACACGGCCCGTTCCGGCGGCCTCGTTCATTTTTAAAAGAGGGGTCGGCAGTACCTTAAGAGCAGAAATTAAGTCCGGGGATTAACTGGGAAAATTTAAAAATTGCTTCGTTACCGAGGCTAGGCTCTTAGTACAAACATAAACCCATCCACCTTACTTTCTTCATTGGGGGGGAGTAGAGGAATCGAAAAAGTTGATCCAGGCACGTAAATGAAAAATTACATTTTCTTCGTTAAGACTTTAAGAGGGCCCGAAGTAGGTTTAGGAGCCGCTTTGTTTCTACAGCCATCGATTCGAAGGATCATACCCTCCGTGGACGGGATTTACATATTATCAAGAGCAAGCAATTATCATTGATCTCCATTCGATGAAACACATTATGGTGTAATTAACATGTTTAATACTATGCCTACCCATAACTGTTTTCGTATGTAGAGAGTTGTTTGCTTCACGCCTTCTTCAGTGTTTAGTCTGAGTGTTATTTCACCAATCGTGCCCGATTGTATCTACAAATCTGAATAGTTGAAACAAATTTGTTCGCATTGCCTGTGTTCTTTCTACGGCATCATCGATTTATCACAGAAATTTGAAGTTGATTTACGTGAGGACGTTTTGGCCATTAAAAGATATAAAATCCGCTGTAACATAGTTTAGGCGAGGAATACGTTAAAAAGGTTCTACTCAAAAACTTGTTATGCAGTCATCCTGATTTCGACCCGTCATCGCTTATCAGATTATGTAATTTATGTACAAGTGCATTTTCCACGCAGATTGTAAGAAGTGACTTGGTTTTTTAGTTTTAGTCAATGTCACCGTAGACGTTTTAGTCACTATTTTTTAAAAGAAACTTTTATTTTTCTGGATCCAAGATACATATATTTAAAAAAACATCTCCATATAAAATTAAGTATCTATTTCTGTTTATTTATCCAGTGTTATTAAAGATTATTTGGAGATCATAAGATGCAGTCCGTTGTGACGTAGGTTTTAGAAAAAAAATTTTTATCATGCTACGTTTCGATCTTTATTGAGATCATCTTCAGGGCCTGGGATTTATAGACATTATTTAAATTCTGCAAATACATACAGGAAAAAACCCAATGATGACACATAGAAATCCAAAATTTTGAGTAAATACAAATACCTTGATTAAGCCTAAAATTTCTAGCATTGTAAAAATACATTTTTTTTCACATTCTACAGGTATTTGTACAATTTAAATACTGTTTGTAAATCCTGAAGCCCTGAAGATTGTCTCAATAAAGCTCTAAACGGGCCCGATAGAGAAAATGTTTTTCTAAACCCTACGCCACACCAGACCGCATCTCACGATCTCCAAATAATCATTGACTAACGGTCACTGAATACCACACACATTCTCGTTAAAACCCACTTGGACAGGCTATATTGAATTTTGTTCTTGGAAGAATAAAAACCTGGATAATATTGTACTATCTCCCACCAGGAAATAAAATGTATGATCTATTTTCTTTATCTTTCTTCTCCATCTTTATTAATTTCCCATATAGAAAGGTGAAGAGATTAGTGACCGTTAATCGATAGCTATTCAGAAATCGTGAGATGCGGACTGGTGTGTACAGCATTTTTCTGAATGATTATTAATTTCTCCGTTTTGAAACTCATATCGCTTTCATTACTATAATTATTTATTAAATGTAGTAGGCATTTTTTGTACAGTTCGTTTTCTACTGCAATTGCCTTATATTTTCTGCCAGTAGAAAACTTGATCCCGGTAGTTGTATAAATATAAGATTAATTATTGTTAGAGTGTTTATTTATGAAAAACCAGACAAAGCAAAACAACGAGCTATGTTCAGTTCTTATTATTGCCATGGTCAAGATTATCCCCCTCTTCGCACATACGATTTGATCCCGTCCAAAAGATCGGGAGTCTGGAGTGGGCAGATCGAGGAGTGAGATGGCTTTGTCGTCGAGAATAGGCGTTTACTGCTCACCGATTCGTCACACGTGAGTAAAAGATACACAAAAATAAATAAACAAAAGCTTTAAATTAAATAATAAAAAAAGTCCCATAAACCCTAGATTTCATATACGAATGATTAAATTAATTTGAAAAGATGTTTGTATCGTTTGAGCAAATTCGAAATAGCTCTTTCACAATAGGCTAAATAAAATACAATTTATCAATGTTGATCCATTAAATAGATATCTTCATATAATTCTTGAATATTAATTTAAACCAAAGGGTTGAGTGGGATGATGACACAATAACAAATCCACGAGCCCTGAGTGGCCATTTCCCCTCGGCCGTATGACCTCGTCAACTCCCGTCACTGTCCCAACTATAAAACTGTTATTCGTATTTCTCAAGAAAGAAATGGAAAATTTTATCAAAAATATGTAACAGACAGTTGAAAAAATTAATGAACCTTACTTTGAAAAAAGCCAAAACTGTTTTCATCGCAGAAAGTTTGAGTAGTAGATCAAAAGAAAACAGCATTATACCTTAAATGTAATTCTATTTTTTTCTAGAATTATTTTATTACATAGTAATACATAGAACATGCAACAACATTAAGCTTTTATTTATGAAAAGTCAAATTCCTATACGTATTAGTTGAAATCAATATCTAACATAAAATAATTTATATATTTATTTAAATTGATATTTTTCTTCCGATGATTGTTTTTGTTGAATAAAACACAAAAGCTGGTGTTTATGATTTACGTGGGTGTAAAAACGTTCCCACTTCATTTCAATAATCAAATTAAATAATGAAAGAAGCAGTGAAAACCGATAGTGCTCACCTATCTTTTGAACTGCCCTTTTTATCGTGAGGCGGAGAAGGTCTATCCAATTTATCCGTGTATCCTTGAATCCCCTATTACCACCCAATTTACCACAATATAACAAAGATGAGTATTTTAACAATGGCCACGTGCAAAAATCTTTTGCCTCGAAATTTCTCCGTCCATGAGACCGACGTGTGAAATTGATTTCCTTTGAAAACCCCAAAGGTTGAAAATATATTTAGTTGAACGGAAAGTATGTTCTTTTTTTATATCCTGATTATATTTTTCTTGACGATTTTGACGATCGGCCTGGCGTATTGTTAATTTATTGATCGTTTTTCCAACCTTCTAAACGGTCGGGAAAAGATTAGAAAAATCGAGAGAGAAATATATTTTAACATTTTAAACAATTAACGGTAAACGTAGATGGAACGACGAAGTCCGTCTGCAACAAATTTTGCCGCGTCGTTAACAAACCATTCACTTTTGAACTGCACTTTTATTGAAATTATCCGCTTCCTATCAACAAGTCTGAATTAATGGTTTTAATTTTAAAAGTTCATTTACTATGATGACTCATTATATCAAATTAACACGGATTTATTAAATTTTTTATTGCGTGTGTGGTGTTTAGTGACCGTTAGTAAATGACCATTTGGAAATCGTGGGATGCGGTCTTGTGTGACGTAGGTTTTAGAAAAACATTTTCTTTACCGTGCCAACGTTTCGGTCTCTGGTGATATCATCTTCAGGGCCTGGGATTTATAAACATTATTTAAATTGTACAAATACGTGTAGGATGTGAAAAAAAAGTTAATTTATACAATGATAGAAATTTTAGACTCAATCAAATTACACAGAAAACAAACATTTTGAATGAGCCTAATAGTTAACATAACAATAATCTAACAGCAGGTCTGTGTTTGCAATAAAATTAGTTAAAACCTCAGTGCAAAATTAAACAACTTTGGCTAAACCTTTCGAAATTACGATAGCATTGGCAATAAAAGCTAAAAAGAAGAGCATCAAAAATTTCAAATATAACAATAGATAATGCGATTGGATTTTTCCTGTTCGGCATTTGGGATTAATAAACTTTAAGTCAATGTTTTTCTACCATTATCTCCGTATTAATTAAACACATTTGTATACACTTTCGTGAGATAGTACACAGCCTAAATCTTTTAAAACGAACAATTTCGTGAGAACGAAACTGTGATTTCGTTGCTGATGCGACAAACAATTGGTCCACTACAACTGGTATGCATTACAACAATCGCTAAAACAGTGTCATGTGATGTACCTATTGTTGCCATCGTTGGAATACTATTAAAACAAATAAATTTTATAAATAATGGCTGCTTTGTTGTAATTTTAAGATATCAAGAGGGAATTGCTCTCTTTTTTGTGTTTGAAATAATACAAATTTTAAAAAACAAGCCAATCATTTCAAATTATCTATAAAGTAAAAAACAGTAAAACCTTCTAAGACGACATAGATAATATCTGTACGGACGTGCCAAAATCTTATAAGATTACGTTTTTAATGTTTACACTTCAATTTTTTGTAGTGGCCTTCTTTTATTGTGCTCATTTTTAAACAAATTTAATGTACAGGTCACAAGTTAAAAGGTCGTTTAAATTTATTTTAACTTTTTAAAAATCCGAACCCAAAAAAGTGTTTCTTCTTGAATTACTGGAATCTGTTTTTCATTGTAACGCCTTGAGAAAGACTAAATATACATTATATTTAGTAGTCTATTGTCCAAATTACTTCTTTCAATTAATTAATCTTTTTGTGTAAGGTTTTGGTTGAAAGGTATAAGTGTCACGAGTGGGATTCGAACCCACGACCTTCCGCTATATACGCCGCTGTCCCACCAATTGAGTTACCGACTTCGATTCGGACACCAACTCCCCACCTCAACCTACAACCATTCGAATTTTCCCGTTTTTCGAACTTCACGATGGCTCAAGTGGTTAGAGCAACGGCGTGTTTAGCTGAAGGTCGTGGGGTTCGAATCCCGCTCGTGACACTAACTTGTTCATTTCAACCAGTACCTGACATAAAAAGATTAACTAAATATACAGCTGAATGTTTGACAAGAAAACAAAACCTTTACCAAAAACCTGATAACTGAGAGCATAAATTGATAATATCTTGACTTCCTGCACTTATTACATCATGCACAGACTTCGCCACATTAGGTTTTAATATGAATTTGCCCATTTATGGTAAGCATTTGGACACATTTATCACTGAAACGACTATAAATGTTAATGTACCTTCGATTTGCTTGGTAGGTAAAATTTTCTAAGTCAAATTATATTTAAAACTACTAAAGTTTATAACTTTACCAATATAACTGAACTAATTCAATTATTAACTAACGAAAAACATGCAACACAGTTAATTAAAGCGCGTAAATTGTCAGACATATTTTGATATAATGTCAACAATTAACGCCGCTCAAAGGAAGGTTTGGACCGCAAGAGCCAAAAAACGTCTGAAACGTGGCAGTGGTTGTAGCTAGACATAGATTGAAACCTGAAGCTGATATATGGTCATTTGAAGGCTCTATCCTGCGTGAATGTATTTATTAGCTAGAGTGTTTTGAGCTTGTAGGTTGAGGGTAGGTTGGTGGCGGTATATTGAATTCACCACGGACACACCGAAGTAGGTTAGGTCCAATGCTTACGCAATGTAAAGGACTTAAATCCCTATTTGTACTTTCCAATAAAATAAATAATTGGGAGTGAGTCGTTATTTCTTTTAATTGTTGTTAACTGTTTGTAAGGTTTCCATTCTGTATGAATGCATTTTTCAGTGTAAGTGTTTGAGTGTATGAGTTTAGTTTGTTGTTACATGTCATAATATCGAACACCCAAGCTTCGAAGGTTGTGAATTGCATTTATTAACGCGAATGAGTGAACTCAGTGTAATATCGAGTAGGTATCCTAAGTACCACCAAACTTAAAATTACATTAGGTATATGAATGTGTATGTTTGAAAAACAACCGGCCGTTAGAAAAATTGGTACATGTCTCTTTGTCGCAACTAGATTAAGATAACAGAAATGTGTCACGGGCAACCAACCCAGGGTCGTTTTATACACGTAACAAACTTTCGAAAACATGGGATCAATTTGGGTTTTATTTTTATGGATGGTTTGATGGGCGACAGAAGGGAACATTGAGGGATACGTCGGAGAACTACAGATTGAAAAGATTGAATTCGATGAATATTGAATCCTTTGGCCGAGCCAATCACAGTTCGACTCCGTAGGTCTAAATAGGTGTTACATGTTTTTTTGTATACGGTTAGTTATTAATACTCAGAGTTAACTTTGGTCCAAGTAGGTGTTTGACTTGGTTCGATGGTGGCACTTATTGTTAATGTGCACTGTTGAAGTTTGAGCGTAAACACAACTTGTTGGCTTTTTTGTTCATGTAACCTGATCCGCCATATATTGCAACAATCGGCAATGAGGTTTGGATGTTCTTGGTTTGCTGATGTCGCTTGATAAGATTGGAGTGTGTAGGTAAGATTGCGGTGTCGTCGAGTTTGTGTTTGGATGTATGGACCTGTCAGCAGTGTAGATGGTTTAAAGGACTGGGCTTAGGATACTTCCTTGTTAAATGTTTTATTGGACTGATGGGTGAAATATTGGCACTGGTCCTTATTTCAAATCATCGATACGAGAGGAAAGATTTCAGGGTAAATTATGTAGGAATGAGGGAGGATACGTTTTAACTTATAAAGGAAGCCGAAGTCCCGCACTCGGTAAATGCTTCCGTAACGCCCAGAAATATTCCATACACAACGTAATACATATCTTTCAGCGTACTGGACTCGGTAACCTGCTCAAGGTACGTATGGCCTTGAAGTGTTTAACTCCGCCCCGTGTAGTACAAATAATTTTTGTCTCCCTCTAAAATTTTAATAATTGGACTATCCATAAAAAAACGATATATTTAAGGGGTAATTATTGTTCAGATTAACTGTTAAAGTTAACCGTTACTCCTTAAATTTCAAAGGTGAATATTATTATCTACAATAAAATTCAAACAAGGTTAAACGTCATAATGGTTGAAATTTATAATCGTCCTTCTTCTTATCTTATGACCACAGTTTAAATTGAAAAAATACATCCTATAGATGGGACTGTTTAAAGTTGTTTTATTATAAGAAAAATTATTAATTAAGTCGAATAAATAAAAACATAAGCCAAAGCTTCCTTTTTCCTTTCTCTATAAGATTTACTTTTTTGCTGTATTTACTTATTTTCTTTGTTTTCATTATTATCCTTCTTTTACTTTATCAACACTTATCCGATTCTGTTTATTTTTGTAGTTTTGGAATTTTTCCCCTCTTTTTTTAAGAGAACGACTGTTGCCCAATATTTCATTTTTGTATATACTTTTATTTCTTTTCCCTGCTAGTCTCCACCGAGTAGCTGGCACCACAGGTATACCCAGGAGGAATTTGGGGGCGTAACATTTAGTCTATTGACCAAAGTACTTCTTTCAATTAATTAATCTTTTTATGTAAGGTTTTGGCGGAAAAGAAAAAGCTAGTGCCACGGCAGGATTCGAACCTTCGGCTCAATACGCCGCTACTGTACCACTTGAGCTGTGGTGACTTATTTATTTTATTCCTAGGACAAGACGCATTTTTACCTTCGTCATCATGGTACAAAAATTTAAATTGACTAAACTTCCTTAATGTAGCAACGTTTAATTTTTTAGAAATAACTTTGAACTGTTAACTCGTTTTTTACCTAGAAAATCGAAATGTTGATTTGTCCTAATAAATTACTATTATTTAAAGTTTTTTTTTTGGTTATGTAAGTTGTGTAATTGAATATTTTTGGAGAAAAGAAATAAAAATGATAATTTTAACAATTAATTTAACTTCCTATAAAATACAACACATTTAGTGGTGATTATTATTTAGATTAACTGACAAAGTGAACCATTTCTCTCTTAAATTGAAAGGTGAATTTTGTCAAAAGTAATAATTCACACAAGGTTAAACGTTACAATAGTTAAAATTTACAATCGTGATTTTTTATTATAAGAGTTTAAATTATAATAGATACGCCCTTTAGATGTGTCTGTTTCGTTTGACCACCTTTTTTACCTTTGCATATTAGCTAAGAAACTCGATGAGACACATGCGATTTTTTTTAAGAGCCATGATGGGAATCGAACCCACAACCCCGGTGTCTTCAGACTAAAGCACTAAGGCACTACTCACACGGGATACTAAAATTTGGAACGACTGGGATACTCGTAAATTAAGAGACGCGTCGTTATGTAGGTACCGCCACTCAGGAGGATATATTACGGTAATGGAGACTTGACAACAACCCAGAGACTACAAGACTGACATGCTGTCTCCTAGTAGCTTAGTTGGGTAGTTTCTACATCGTACTACGATGAGTGAAGCGTTTAATTTGAATTTTGCGGGTGAAGTGGAGAAATGTTCAATGTTACATAATGTTTTCCATACGTGTCCTTTCGCATTCGGTAGAATGTGAGGAATTTTGATTCTGCTTCCTGCAATTCTTTTGGAGCAACCAACAGTCTGCAATTTATGTTTCGTTCCATATATGGGTGTAACCAAAATCTTTTTGTACTTTAAATAGTACTGGATATTATCATTATTTCTAGAATCACTAAACATTTTGGATAAAGTCAGGGAACTGAATATATACTGATGGAAGCTCGCAACTTCAGTAGTGGTCGGGTGAGCGTAACGGAGCTTCGAGTCTCCAAGTCTCTGTATCTAGTTTCCGCGTATCCTAGATTTGAGTATCCCCGTGTGAGTAGAGCCTAAGAGCTGAGAGTCTATCATGCTAACGAATCGGTTACCGCAGACCCCCACCTCCTTTACTATTTGCGAGATAAGGTCCTATTATAAAGTTGTCCGTTCTTTTTGACCTCTGATTTGCCATTATGCCTGTCAACAGCTATGACTCCGCCGCGGAGGAAAAGATGATCGGCGAGGCCAACAAGGGACAATCGCCTCTCACCAACGACACCACCTGCGGGGTCGGCTGCTTCAAAGGGAAGCTTCTGCAGAGGTTCGCAAACAAAAAAGCCTACGTCTTCCTCTACGGCCTCCTCGGCTGCGTACTCTCCGCAGCATACTCTTACTTCAACGGGACAATAACGACATTGGAAAAACGGTTTAGGATACCGACAAAAACGACAGGTACAATTATAAATTCCATTGTCCACATCACAACAGGAGAGAAGGTATTAAAAGTAAATGGAAAATTTGTACAATCGTATGAAAATATATATGCATTTGATTGGTGAAAAACCATTTTACTTATTTTTTTGCATAAGAATTAAATTGTTCAGTAATTTAATATATGTCAGTGTCGTTAGTCATCAGTATTCAATGTGATGAACATACTACACAAAAAAATATAAATACAAATTACATCGTTATTAGTTTGAAAAACCTTCAATTGGAAAGTTATTTTTCAAAATTGCAATTTTAAAAGTGTAAAATTTGTAACAAGCTATTCAGGTATTCAAGGCATAGCAGCACACTCGAATAAATAAATCGTCTTTGAGTCTGCCCATCCGCTATTAAAAAGCTAAGTTGCTAAGTTCTCTTTTAGTTTTTTTTTTCTTTAATTTAATGAATTTGTTTAGATTTTCTGAATGATTGTCTAAGTGTGTAAGACTGTCAGAATGGCAGAAGGAGATAAACCAAACAATATAACTTGAGAAGTCCATGACCTGTCGGCCTGTAATAGATATTTTAATTTCTTTGTCTCTAAGGTTTGACTAGTATTTACATCAAAAGGCCTACAATAATAATGAATTTTATTCTTATATATTTTACAACTACTTTTAGTCACAGATTATAGTGTACCAGATCTGAGCTGAGACTCTCACCCAAAAGGAACTATTTTCTTATAAAGATTTATTCTTAGAAAAGTGAGGTATTATTATAAATAATAAATTTTTAAAATTTTCTGGGAGTTTGGTTTATGTCTTGCTCGGATTTATTAATTTTACAGTATGGGGTTTGCTAATCCACTGTGAGCGACACGCTCTGGATTTCTATTATTGAAAATTCCACCCCTGATAAGGAATATTGTTTGTAAAGGCTAGTGCCTACGCGTAGGCAAAATCGCGTAACCCCTTTCTATAGGCAACGTTTTGCGATTGTCAGACAAATTGGGAACAAAATACATGTTCTGCAACTACCTGTGGACAAAAATGGCAAGTCTACAGTCTCCCAGCTCGGATGGAAAACGAAACATATTGATCAACATTACGTTCCTCCTAATCTCACAGAAGCTGGAATGGCTGCTCTGAATCTTGTTTCTTTCTTGCGTATTTTGTATTAAATTTTCCAAAACCGTGGTAGTTAGCTGGACAATGTAGACAATACAATGTACATTTATACAAAAATAGAAATTTTAGATTTAATAAAGTTTTAGGTTTTGTACTCACGCACGAGACCGCTTCTCTCGATCTTGAAATAATCATTAACATCTAACTCTGGCCCTGTTAGATCAAGCAATAATATTTAGCCGACTTTAACAAATCATATGTCATAATTTTTCTCGATTTAACACGACTTAACGGAATTAAAAAGGTTTACATGTAGATGGTGAAGACACCCTATTATCGAAATCTGATGTTAGGTCAAATTTTCCAATTAGACATACGTGATTTATTGTTTTTTACTGATTAGGGAAAACCTTCATAAATCAATGCAGCTTTATTAAACACTGACGATCAACATGTCGATTTGGATTTGGCATTTCTAATGTCAAAAGATACATAATTTTTCCTGTTTAGCTAGATAGAGGGAGATATTGCCAAATTATTATTGTTTTATCATTAACTTTTTTGTCAAAATGTGGATGATAAATTAAGGACAGGAAAAGGCTTAGAGTAGACTAAGATTTAAGTTTCAAAACTCTCCGCGGATCCTCTTACCTATTTTCAAAAATCTTTTCCCGAGCTATTAACCATCATGTTTTCATTACTTCATTCATTCCTAAGCAAGTTTAGTATCCAAGTAAACATATCAAATGGAACTCTTTTAAAGGAAATTCAATTATATACCTCATTACGAATTTCAACCAAATTTTGCGGCTAAAACAAGGCTCCATTTAGCAATTAGTCACCAAAGTTTCATTAATTTTTCTGTTCATTAATGAACCTTAATAGCCAAGAGAATATATCTATCGATTTTAAATTGATGATAGATCAAGGCGTAAATAATCAATGATCTTGCTCAGTTTCATTCCATTAATTTGATAAGTACGAAGATTTTAAGATGTTTTTGAGATACCCTCCTACCTGATCATTCGAGAGCCTTTTTTAAAAAAATTCTAATTCAAAAGATAATTAGAGATGTTCATTGGTGTTGCCGTTGAAACGGTCCATTATCGCAACTATAGCTCTAAAATTAGTAGTGTTTTTCAGTCAAAGAAATTCGTTTGAAATTTCTTCTTGCGATCTGTGGGGGGGGGTGTTGGACCTGTAATTTGGCCCTTTTAATAGAGAAACAGAAAATTTACAGTATTTGACCATCATAAATTCATAATAACCAGCTCTGACTCATTATGCACTGCTTGGTATTTTAGATAGGTAATAGTTATCCAGCTTCCTAATCACATAACAATAAAAGATTAAAGTTTGGGGCGGTGCGTTTCATTCATACACGTTTTCGGCTTTTCGTCATTTTCCGTGATGGCCTCGGAATGACATTTCAAACATTTTGAACTACTCTGATCATTTCCCTGGGTTCGTCTTATTTCCGAGTCCTTTGCAGAAGATGTCGATAACGAAACGCCTTGAGTGAAAAATAAACCAGCGAGACGGGACGGACTCGATTTAGTGATCAATGTTGTAGTTCAACTAGAAAAGTCGTTTTTCAATATTAGAATTCCCAAGTTTCTAGGCAAAAACACTTAGACAAGCCAAGATTTAGATTCGATTTGATGCTAATATGATTCCATGAAGACTTTTATGTTTCATGCATGTGCTTCAATCCCAAGACAGAACTGACGGTAAACTTAGACAAGTTTGCTACCGTTTTCTAATCTGAAATCATAACAATCGACCAATGTGCCAGAGAAATAAGCCTCATGCGAGGCGAAGGCAAAGAGTGTTTGAAAATGCATTGAGGCCTTGAAGGAAATCAGCGACACTAAGCACTTGTCCCTGGCAAGGGTCCCGGACCTTCGGGGCATAGAGGCAACGAAAAGTTAGCCAAATGGGTTCTACGGGCCAAGAGCATTACTGCGGCCTAGCAGCCTGCCACAAAAGAGAATAGATCCTTAATGAGTCCAAAACCTGCTGGAACAATACCACAGGTATGAGACACGCGAAGAGAATCATACAAGGACAAACCGCAAAACTTAGAAAAGAACTACTGGAAGGCTACTGCAACCGAACCAGGATTGTGACAGGACTCCTGATGGGGCACTGCAAATTAAGAAAGCGTATGCACCGGATAGGAGTATAGACAGAAGAAACTTCCAGGATGAGGAGGAGACCGCAGAACACATTTTGTATTTCTGTGAAGGTCTATGTAGGTTCCGGTTCTTGCAACTACGACAAGAAAAACAAAAGCAAGATCCTACACGAAGCAACTGCTGGCAAACCTAGGCAAATTAATAGCCTGAAGCTGGCCAGTGAGCTATAATTACCAGAGGAGCACAATAGATCTATTTGGGTCGAGGTGCTGTAAGCTTTGTGACCGCCTCTCTTATCCCTATCCCTACCTCTATATGCTTCAAACTATAGTTTTAATATGGATGAATAGATATCATTTTGACCTTTTAAATTATTCATAATCCTGATAAAAGGATTTCTTCGATAGCTATATGAATTTGTTTCTAATAGACACCATCCCTGGTCGTCCCGCATACAATATAGTATATATACATTTCAGTTTCCCTTGGAAAAAAAAACTCACTGTTCAACCGTACAATATATGACTGTTAATTTTTGACAGGTGTGATAACCGTTGGAAATGACATCAGTACCCTATTTGTATCCATGGTGCTTAGTTATTACGCTGGGAAGGGCCACCGGCCAAGGTGGATAGCCGTCGGAGTCTATACAATTGTCCTGTTCTGCATAATGAACGCCCTTCCGCATTTTCTCTACGGGCCGGGCGAGGACGCCCTCGGCCTCACTGAGGAGTACGGACGCCTTGACAATAAGACTGACTTGGGTAAACGATTCTCTTCCCCCGTAGACCCGATTCAAATCAAACTAATGTCGTTGTGTCGGATGTGATAGACAGGCATAACCGACAAACACTATGCCAAAAAGAAGAATCTGCCGTCAAGTGTGACACGGGAGACGCAGGAAACATTGCGCCCCAGGTCATTCTCTTCATGGCGCAGCTCATCTCTGGGATCGGTGGTTCTCTCTACTTTACACTGGGCGTTTCTTACATGGACGACAACATCAAAAGATCGAAAACCCCTGCTCTAGTCAGTAAGTTCAAACAAATATGCAACATTATTTTATATAATTGTTCATCTTTTTCTTTTTTCTGTAAGGTTTTTCCTACTTCATTAGAATGTTGGGTCCAGCTTTCGGATATGCCCTTGCCTCCCTTTGCCTCAAATTTTACATTTCGCCCTCCCTAACTCCAAAAATCGACAATCAAGATCCCAGATGGCTCGGAGCTTGGTGGGTAGGTAAGTTATTATTTTTGTATTTTTTGTATTTTCAATCTAAGCACAACACTTGATTTACTCGATATTTATACACTAAAAGTAGATGACGTTGTTTTCTATGAACATCATATGGAACTAAAATATCATCTTGATCTGGATTCGCTGTGGCATTAATGGTTTGAACAGAACTCTTGCTAATGATAATGATGAAACTTACTACGATGTGAGGGTTTGGTGTTACCACAACATTGTGGCATATTGTACTTTTCCTAGTTCCTTAGTTTAGTTCAGTTGACTCGATTTTTATGTTAAGAAGGAGAAAGTGATGTCCTACATACAACCAAGTTATATTATTTATATAGTATCGTGTTTTTGTAATATATTACCATGTCCATTGTTTTACTTTATAAAAACTGATGTGAAACATTGAGTCAAAAGCTATTTCATGGTCAACGAATATATTCTATGTGTTCAGATTTCAACGGCATGCATGATACAAATAGTAAACTACGCCAATAAAATATTCTTTTATTAGAGCCCTTTCCACCATATTTTTGGACGTATTTTACCAACAGACAAAATCACAAAAACTAAATTGAAATAGCTTTCAGTGATTGAAGAGCTAGAAACGGCGATTACTAGCCGTTGTGATAAAATTTCGTGCAATTTTCAAATCATTCCGAAAAATATAGGAAAAACTACATATTATTATTATTATTTTTTTATATTTTTGTTTTGACATTTTTTTAGACTAATGATTATTTGAAGGTCGTGAGATGTGGTCTGGTGTGACATAGGTTTTAGAAAAACATTTTCTTTATCGTGTCAACGTTTCGATCTTTATTGATATCATCTTCAGGATCATCTTCAGACAAGAATGACACATCTACACGGAAAACTAACACTTTGAAGCTTGGAGATGATCTCAATAAAGATCGAAACGTTGACACGATAAAGAAAACGTTTTTCGAAAACCTGCGTCCCACCAGACCACATCTCACGACCTCCAAATAATCATCAATTAAAGGTCACTAAAAACCCCACATTTTTAGGCTATTTTTTATTTTTTATTTTTATTTTATTTATTTATTTTTATTTTTATTTTTTTTTTTGGGGGGGGTGTTTGTTAAAAAGAAAAGCAAGAACAATTCCTTGTTCACATCATGACATCTACCATCTTGATCTTGCTACTTGACGATGTAAAATGATCATACATTTTCTAAAAGAAACTGTATAAAGAAAAGTTTAATAATTTAAAAAATCCAGAAGTTGGGTGTAAATTCCCGAATGAACAGATAAATCCATATATACATTAGTTATAAGGATCGTATTAATTATTTTCATTATTTATAATTTTAATATAACATCTTGGTTGAGATGAATAAGCAAGTGCCACGAGCCGGATTCAAGCCCACGACATTCTCCTTATTAAGCGGAAGGTCGTGGGTTCGAATCCCCGATCCTGGCGTTCGCTTTTCACCTCACCAAAAACGTTAAAAATTATACTTTAATATAGCATATGTATATATGGTATAATAATACATTAATATAGTATATGTAATATATGTTTAATTAAATAATTAATTTACCTATTTTAAAACCACACAAACAACACTATATTTATTGACTTTTGTAATTGTTTAGTGTTTTAATGTTTCAGGGATCATACAAAAGTAAAGAGAATCTAAACACGTTATGTATTTCAAAAAAACCCCTCCCTTTGATGGTTAATTTTTTTTTAAATTGTTGTCCTTTATAAGACATTAAGTTACACAGTTTAGTAGGAATGAAAACGTTAATGGATAAATAAATTGAGGAGAATTCGTATGATTTAGGCTGGCTCCTTTTGGCCGCAATAATGTTCGTTTCGGCATCACTTCTCGGTCTGTTTCCCAAAACACTGCCCAGAGCTGCAATAAGGAAGGCACAGGAGCGAGCATTCAAAGGAAAAGACGCCGATGAAGCTCACGAGCTTCCAGCTTCTTTCCAAGGTCCTTTACACTTCTACTGATCTAAGAACATACTTCTAAATCATAAATATTTCAGATATGATCATCACGTTTAAAAGGCTTGTCACAAACCCAACCCTAATGTGTAACAACTTCGCCTCGATCTTCTACTTCATGGGCTATATGCCCTATTGGATATTCATGCCAAAATACATAGAAACAATGTACAAACAGTCAGCTTCAAGCGCAAGCCTCATCACTGGTATACTGTCAAGGGAAAAGCTCTAGTATTTTATTAAAACTATAAACTTTCCAGGAACGGTGGGACTGGTTTTCTCAGCGTGTGGGATTTTGATAAGTGGGCTTGTCATAACGAAATTCAGGCCCAAGGCCCGTTCTCTGGCCCTTTGGAACGTCATCGTCGGCGCCATATCCGTCCTGGGTCTGATCTCCTACGCCTTCCTTGGATGTTACACTGCAGACCCACAAGGAGTCACCCGAGGGGTCGGCGAGTACGTTTGAAAATTCATATATCAAAATGTGAAAATCGTCATGTTTTTTAAATGATTTCAGTACGACTTCTATTCAGCAATGTTCTGCTGATTGTTACTGTGATTATGTCAAGTACACCCCGGTCTGCGCCCACGGGGAATCGTTCATCTCACCCTGTCACGCCGGATGCAGGAACGTCCAAATTTTAAACAACGGCTCTAAAGTAAGTAAAACCACACCGAAAAATTTAGAATATGTTTTCAAATTTTATCGCTGAATTTTTTTGTATGGTTATAAATAGTGATTTTAATTTTTATGGTACAGTTACAACTTATTGAAGAATTCATATGTATTTAGCAATCACAATTAACCGTATTAACTATTTTAATCAATTATACTTTCAATCTAAGGTCTTGTTGAGATAAAAAAGCAAGTGACACGAGCGGGTTCCGAACCCACGACCTTCGCTTTAATTTGCACTTATTTTTCCTCTCAACCAAGAAGTTAAACTGAGGAATATTTACATTCTCTCATTACATTGTTCGTTAAGTTTTTTACTTCCTAACGATCATTCTACCATTACCAAATTTAAAATCAAAGAACGCTCCAAAACTTCTCCAACCACCATCCCAAAAGGACTACCCTATTCATTATACATATAACGATTTAATTTGGACTTCGGACAACTTAATTTTTTACAGCTTGAAAACACTTGTGATCCTAATGAACATAAAAACCAATGTCATATAAAAGCTCCTATAGAAAAGAATTCTTCTAATGTGTAGAGATTAGTGACCGTTAACGGATAATTATTCAAATATCGTGAGATGCGGTCTGGTGTGATGTAGGTATCAGAAAAACATTTTCTTTATCGTGCCAACGTTTCGATCTTTTATTGAGATCATGAGCCCTGAAGATGATCTCAATAAAAGATCGAAAGTGCGGGGTTCAGCCAAACATTCGCTTTCAAGCTTACCTATTCTGTCTTAATCCAACGAAAAATCCGTTTGTTTTCTTTAAATAAAATCCGTTCCCGTTACAGAAAATGATACCCTCCCAACCTCCGAAAATCAGCGTATCCAAAAACTCTTATTCCGACGAATTCCCTCTACCACTCCTCACTGAGTGAAGAAACGATGGCCTCGAGATCTACGAAGGCAGAGAAAATGTTAATCTCCCCTGTTTTAATTAAACACACAATATTTTAGCATCATTGGAATATCGAACTGTTCAGTTTTTTTAATTTTCCAAGTTGTATTGTTGATCTTCCTAACAGTTTAAATCACTGCCACATGCTACAAAAAATAATAATTTATATGGAAAACAACCAAATATTGATACAAGTTGAAAACAATTCAGACTTCCCTATCTGACTCTTTCACATTTATCACAGTTCAAACAAAATTGTAAACATTTATTCATTTTGATTTCAATGGTTGTAATATTTAACTTCACAACTATATTATTCATTGCTAAATATGGAAATTTTTAATTTATAAGTTCACCTTGGCCTCTGCAATCTTACTCCCTACTGTACACTCAGCTACAAGAAACTACCAACTATCTTCCCCCCCTTAAAGAAAATACTACCTGGACAGATGCCCAGGGAATCCTCTTCTTTCCCTTCGGCGGCGTCCTGCCCTGGGACGTCCGTTCACCGGGGTGGACGAACGGCCTCTCCATCTTCAACGCCATCTTAAACGATGATGAACTATAGACCTCTTCGCCCCATAATCCAATCGTATTGAATACCAGCTTTGGTTGATCACTCGTAACGTGTCCTCTGGGTGGGTGTAGGGCTGAGGATAACGTATATACTTGTAATATGTGTTTCGATAAGAACAGCTTACAATTAATTTCTTTTTACATTTCAAAATAAATTCGCTATCTTATTAATCTATATTTTTTACTTTTAATAATAATAATTTCATATATATATCATGATGCAGACGGATAATACCACTGCTGTAAAACCCTTGTATTTGTAATTTTGTAATAAAAAGTACAATTTAACATTAATTAATAAACTAATATTTATAGGTAAGATGGAATGTTTAGGGTGTGTCTGCACGTGCAGTTTTGTGTTATACTAATATTCTTCAGATGCCCATTCAATCTGCAGTGTACTAGTAAGAATCATGTCAGGATTCAAGTTTTTCCTGCTTTCTTTCATGAATTCTGTTCTTTCTTCCCTTTCAAAATTTGCTAGGAGGTTTTTGGCTTGTTTGTGTCAAACGAATGAATTCTACTGTTTTCTCATTTTCATTTTGTCTTTTTGTTTAAGATATTCATCGATAGTTCACGCCATATGCCAGAGAAAGGTCTGGATCTTTAAGCCATGAAGCAGACTTATGTCTTGAAATTTCCGAATTGAAGTTTCCGTCTATTTTCACATGCCCTCGGACTCACCAGAGGGTTGCTTACCTAATCTATTTAGTTTCCTTTTGAATTCAGCACCAACTTTGGGCTTTTTCTTTGAATGAAGTTCGAACTTAGTGCTTTGATGGCTTCTTGGCTGACAGCTTTCAATTGCACGGGGTCTGCCTAGAAGAGATGGTGTATTTTCCCATGGGTTCTAGGTGTTGGTTTCAGAATGCTCCTGCTCCTCGCGTACCTTCCTTCGTTATATATCCTGCCGTGTACCAGCAGATGGTGCCGTTATCAACGGACGGGCTTTTCTCTCTTTCCCAACCTTGTTTGGTACTTAGATTTCTTTGGTAATTTGCCTTGAATCCAAACATCCTGTTCATGCCGTCTCTTCGAGCCATGAGTATCAACATAATTTGCTGAAAACAACAAAAAGATATAATATTTATTTCGATTGAAAACATTCCTATCTGAATCACTCTTATCATTACAATTCAAACAAGATTGTTAACATTATAAAATGCGCATTGTTGGACTGTTTTCCTTAACTTATTCATTATCTGAAAAGGCCATCAAAGACAAATCGGGAAGTACATACTAACAAAAAACTGGGAACAAGGCTAACCCAAAGTTTATTATCAAGAATAAATAAAATCGTAATTTTTCCTGAATGAGTACGCTGTTTGTATATTTCTTGTCTCCTCAAAGACCGACTACCGAATATAATAAATAGAAAAATTAATTCTCCAGTTCTACATGCACATTTTGCAAATTTGTTTCCTTATTTTATTTTGCAACAATCGACAGTATTATTTCCTTCACTCATTAACCTACATGCTTATCTTATTAACAGTACATTTAATTGAACGCATTTACAAAGAATATTGCCAATAAATAAAAAATACTTGAGTTATCTGAAAAATATCCGAAGCATGACGTTTTCCATCTTCTATATAATTTTTATTTACAACCTAATTTTGCAATAAATAATATTATTTTAGAATATGACACTAGAGAAATGTGAAAGTCAGAATATTTTACAAACCATTAATCACAAAACATTTCTAAAATAAAAATCCTGGAAACGCGTTGATATTTGAAGGTGTTTATTGTAGAAATGTTTTGTGTTTATTCGCTGTTTTTAAAAATATTGTAACTTTCACGATTCGCTGTTTTTCCATACTAAATTCCATTTAAACGCGATTTAAGTTATACTATTATTCTAGTTAAACTTTTAAAACACGGTATTTATTTCCCAAATAAAATATTATGTAGAGTATATCGAGGTGTCCTTTTTAGATGGATATATTTATTTTGAAGTTAACGTTATCGAAAAACTAAAAAGTAGTTATTTAATATTTTCCGTTTGGTTTTAAATTTGTTTAATTTTTCTAAATTAATTGTTGCTTTAGACTGCCACTTCAGTACAACTTTCAAATTTTAAATACGAATATATACTTTTTATCTACTGTTTTAAAAAAATTTAAACAGATAACGATGGCTCGCTCAGATTTAAATGTCACAGTATAGCAACTTATGGCAGAATGTAAAAATATATGCCTTAATTTCGTTCCTATCATTATGAATTTTGCCGAGAATAAGCTGGACCTCGATATGATGAACCTGATGAAAAACGAATTTAATTATTACTGCCAAGTTGTCGACCAATTTTAAGAAATCATCATGCCCTATATTAATTACACCTTATGGGTACATATTTGTAGTTAATTCAAAAATTATTATAACAATTTTTTATTTTATCAACAATTATTATTTTATCTAAGTTTGTTGGTTGAGATGAAAAATTAGTGTTACACGCGAGACTGGAACCCCGATCGATGCTCAAAAAGCCGCTACTCTAACTTTTTTTTCCTTTTTTTCTCTATGCGTGACCCGCTTCTAGGCCCTTTAAAGGTAACGTTTCTACTTGCACTGCCTAGTGGTCGTGGCTCGAATCCCCCCTCCGGATCTTAGCGGTGCCGTGGCACCCCCAGGATGGGCCAACGCGGAGGCGTCCGGCTGGACATGGGGGAAGGGCTGTGTGACTAGCTGTAAACCACTTGAGCTTATCGATAATCGAAGTCACGATAGCTCAAGTGGTAAGAGCAGCGGCGTTTGAACGAAAGGTCGTGGGTTCGAATCCCGCTCATGACACCAACTGTTTCATTTAAACGAAAACCTAAATAAAAAAATTAACGAATTACAATAAGTAGTACGGTCAATTATGACCATTAAACAAATATTGATTGATCTCTGTAACTATACATCAAGACCAAAAAACAACGATAGGTTTTCAAAACATGCAGAGCACCTTTTTTAAAATATAGCCGTTTATTAACTACCCTTACCTATTAATTATTAGTTACCCTCTACTAGCAGACCCATCCCCATCACCCCATATGCCCACTTCTAGCAGACCCATCACCATCATCTCACCCCTTAAAATAAATTTACGTTTTAGGTTTTTTTAGATGATAATTTATTAGAATTTTTTATTATGAAATGTTACCTTGTGGGAAATTTAATATAGTTTGTGGAATAAAGGTCAGATTTTTATTTCAATGATGATAAAGTTGAGAAATTACTATTTTATGTTAAAAAAAACTATCTGATTTTAGACTAAATCAAAACGCTTTAATATCTCAGGAAAGAGTCAAGATACAAACCTTGTTCTGCTGGCAGTGTGCAACGTTTTATTTAGAGAATCTTCATTGACAATATTGACATTTAACCGTTTCGCCCCTGTATAATTATCTCGTTAAAAGCAGAAGCAAGTAGTCAATCGCAAAGGAGTGTCTATTTATTATTTTATTTATGTGCTATTACTTTTTGATTTTAAAGTTTTTGAGTTGTACCATAAAAATTACTATTATTCTCAATATAATTCCCAATGTGCTTGAAAGTTGAAATGCCGAAGACCCACGAAAGATTTTTATTTGTTCATTTATCAACATTTGTAGACATATTGTCTCAATAATATAAAATGAGTCTTTTAACGGATATTCTTAAGTTGTTCACAGACTGCAGCTGTGTGAAGAACAGGACGGACGCAGGCGATCCACTACCGCAGGTCGCATCCCCTGGGCCTTGTCCTGTCGATTGCGCGACCAAGTTCTACATGTTTCTCTCCGTGGTCTGCCTTCTGAAATTTTCTGGTGCCACCGGGAGAGCCTCTAATTTTCTAGTCTCAGTCAGGTTTGTGATCCAAGCGTAAAAAGAATTCTTCGGTTTGAGGAAAATTGATTGTTGAAATGAGAAAAGGTTGATTTTATAGGGGTTAAAAAGAATGTAGGGGTTTTGAAGTGGATTAAATTCATTGGAAAACTCTTCGAAAACTAATTCGAAAAAAATGTTTACTAATTTCACCAAAGGCAGTTTTGAAACCACTGAAATCGATAATATTATCCACAATGATAGACTAATTAGTCAATTATTCTTTTTTACTTTAAAGACAGATTATAATCAATAAGTTAGTTATATGTTTTCAAGTTGTTCATATATTGGAAAAATTATAAAAACTAAAGTTGACTGATCCATAAGTCGCTGGTTCATATCCGGCCCGGAGGACCATTAATTATGTTGGCGCCGTTAAATAGGGCCAATTTGATCGCGAAAACCAAAATAATTAAATTAAATTAAAACCCTAATACATAAGATGAACAAATGTCCTCTCCCATCTTCTTTTCAGCACCCAGCCAATGCAGCACCTAAGCCCTCAACATAACCAACGCTATGGATTATATGATGGCCTAGGTTACTACGGTACCGTCCAAGCCATTTCTATCGGCGGCTTGCGCATATCATTCCCGTGATTTGAAATTAAAAGAAAACTAAACTGAAAATAATTTTGAAGTCTTAACTAAGGAATGCTAACTTGATATGTCCGCACGAATGCAAGACGTTAGTTTCTCTCGGACACATAAGAGCAAGTCACGACGTAAGCAAGTTACCTAGGTTTAGGGATTAGGGCGCAAGGCAATGGGTCAGCACTTCAACGGAAAGAAAATATGTTTTCAAGTTTTTCATACATTAGAAAAATTATTAAAACTAAAGTTGGCTGATCCATAGGTGGCTGGATCATATCCGGCCCGGAGGACCATTAATTATGTAGAGCTGTGAAATAGGGCGCGCGCTGGTGTGGTCACGAAACCAATAATGAAAATTATTTAATTAAATAAAATAAAACCTCAATACCTGACTCGTCGATGTGATGACACATCAATCAGAAAACAAACACTGAGTGAGTAAAAATACTTTGACTGAATATAAAAATATTTTTTTGCGTTGTATAAACCTCAGGCCCAGGATTTCAATAAAGATCATAACGTTGGCACGATAAAGAAAATATTTTACTAAAGCCTACGTGTCGGTGGCCGCACTGTTTAGGCGTAGACACGGTGCTCATGTCTGTAAGGTAAAGGTCCGGGGTTCGAATCCAGCGGCCCTACTTTCAAACTTCAATACTTACAAATGGGCTTTATATGACCCCGATTTCCAAATAACTAATATATAACCGAGAATAGTTGATCCAGACGACAACTCACAGATCTGCCGACTAAACTTCGTTCCTTTTTTTCGTCTCTAAAATATTTAAATAATCTTAAAACATTATTCTTATAAACTAGTTAAATACATAGTGAACATTGATTATTTTTGGCTTCACGTATCCACGTGGTATTTTATAAATTTAGTTTTCACCTGTAAAAATTGGGAAGATGTTTTCTTTTCATCACCGGAAAAGGAAAAACTGCCAGTTTCATTAATAAAACATCGTTTCAGTTCTGCTTGTCAACTCTATTTTGTTGCGAATAGTCTCGGTATGCAAAGATCAAGGGGAACAAGATTCATTTTAAGGGAATTGCTTTCTGCAAAGGGAAGGCCGCGCGAGCTTTCGTTATTGCGCTAGAAAAGAGAACGAAGCTCCGACGATGGAATAATTCGTTTACTCTAAGATGGAACGACCGAATTAGAAAGGCCGAGAAGGACGTGTTAAGTGCTTTGATAATTCACCCAAAGACCGTATCATTCGGTTAAGACTCAATTTTCAATAAAACGTTAACTGCAGTATAAACAATATTGGTAAATTGTACGAGTGGATTAATTTTTATTGGCCTTAAAACGAAGAGAATTGCCCATTATTATTTGGCAGATACATCGAAATATTACATTCTAAGTAAAAATTAATAACTGTCTTAGCCGAATGTTTCGGCTTCTTTCTTATCATATTAATAATCAATGTAGCAATTATTTTTAATTAAAAAATAGTGAATATTGATAGCAACGTCACAATTATTATTGATTGATGAAGCAAAAGTATTTTAGAAACAATTTATACAAGTACTAAAAACACGATGTAAATAAAATTGATTATGCTTTTTTGTTTTGTAAATAAATAGCTATAACTGTGAGCATTAGCCAAATATTTAAAATTTCACTCCATTGACTTGTCGTTATATGTATATAAATAGGTATAGATAGATAAGGAAGGTAGATAGATAGAGAGAATTAGGGGTTAAGATGGGAGAGGATGAAAGAAGAGTAAGAAGGTTAAAAGATAAAGAGGTCCCACGATGGAGAGAGAGAGAAAGAATGAGAGAGAGAGAGAGTGAGAGTGAGAGAAATACAGACTGAAAGTGAGTAAAAGATAGAAAGAAAGAAAAAGAGAAACTTAGTATAAATAAACAGGCAGATAGATAGGTAGGTAAGTTGATAAACCGAAAGATAGATAGGCTGAAAAAAAATAATAGAAAGATAGATAAAAGTTAATTATACCGTCATGCAAGAGTCCTAAATTCCAACTACTCCCGGGCAAAGGAGTCGCCTTAAAATACATTTTTCTATTATCAATTAAAAAGCCGAAGGATTCGAACACGGAATTGTGGCAAGGACGCCCCAACTATTCAGCCACCGTTGTCCCCAACAGATAGATAGGAGATAGAGAGATGGATGGATGGGCAGACCGATAGCTAGAAATAGGGATAGAGCGGGGGGAGTGGCAATTAATATATGAATTATCCTACAATTTATTCTGTGAAATATGTATTAAAATTTGAAACTTTCCATTCTCCAATACATGTACATTACGTAATTATTAGACATACAAAAATGGTATGGTTTCTTATACTTTTTCTCCAAGCGGTTTCATAATACAACATATTTCCGTATATGTTTAGCAGTCATACTTGGCCGTATTAACTATTCCAATTAATTATACTTTTTTTCTTAGGTTTGGTTGAAATAAAAAGGTGAGTGCCACGAGTGATATTCCAACCAAGGTAGTTGGTGTCCGAGAGGATCGAAGTCACGATAGCTCAAGTGGTAGAGCAGCGGCATTCCCGCTCGTGACACTAGCTTTTTTTATCTCAACCAAGACGTTAGATAAAACATATAATAAATTGAAATAATTGTAAGTATTTATTTATATTCTTTATCTTGTCTACAATCAGGTTTTTAAAATTAATAGTGGATTTTTCAAGCATTTCCTGCTAATCAATGAAAATAGTTTAATATTTTTACTACTCAGTTTTAATAATTTTTTTTTATTTTTCTTCTTTTTTTGTAACAGTCTGAAGCAAAAGTATGAAACTTTATTTGTTGATGAAAAATGGTAGGCTTTTCAGTAAACAACTCGTGCATAAAGTTAATATTTATTTTTCTAGGTGTGTCGACGAGGAGGACAAGCCTGTCGCCATGGGATTTGGATTGATGATCATGAGCCTGTTCGCTTTTATTCCGTCCCCGATATTTTTCGGCTACATAATAGGTGATTATCAATACGTCCTTGAGATTTACTTTCACAATAAGGCCATAGTTCACTAAACAGAAATTAACCCGTATCATAAAGAACTTGTCAAAAGTATTTAAATGCCAATTTACACGGCTATTGTCCTACCTTTTGAGACTTTGATAATATTTTTTAAACGGAGCATAAAACCGAGGGGAGAAAAGTAGGTTGCGCCATGGTAAACATCCTCGTCCCCTTGGCAATTTGTAACGATTCTTTCATAAATCGTGAGGCAACAATTATCCGCGTTGAGTAAAGACTTTTTTCCATTTTTAACTCCCCTCCACCAACATGATTAGGAAAAGCCGTTGGTAATAAATTCTTAATTCCGTCATTAAAACATACTAATTATCCATGTTATGCAAATTTTCAGATACTACTTGTCTCGTCTGGGGCAAAACATGTTCTGGGACAGGAAATTGTTGGCTTTATAACGGTGAAACGTTGAGGTACATCCTCAACTTCACTTCGGCAAGTGAGTTTCATTACTAAAAATTGAAAATTGCGAAAGTTCTATGTTTCTATATATTCATGTTCAGGTCTGGTGACTATCGGTACTTTATTCGACATGGGAGTCTGGTTTTATGTCAAGGACCTTAAAATATTCGACGATGATGAAGAAGAGATGACGGTCGTCAAAGATAACGAAATTAAAATCTAATGATTTAATGTAAACTTTTTTTTATAAAAAAAATTAACAATAAATTATATTTTTACTTTAGATTTTCACACTTTTTATGTTCAGAACGAATTTTTAATCTACCTTTCTATCCCTAATCATCACTAAATCCAGCAATTCCAACATCTAATGTAGTATAGATCCATTCTCAACACGACACACACCTTGACGATGATCTCGATAAAGATGATAAAGAAAATGTTTTTCTAGAGCTTACATCACACCAGACAGCACCTCATGATCTTAAAATTATCTAGTATAGATGCGCTTTTATGTTGTAGTTTCATGACTTATGTCCCGACCTAAAATTTGGTCTAAGTGATTTTTTGACTTTCCTTCTGAGTAGGTGAGTAGCGCGTATTATTTTGCGCGGAATTTGGAGGACGAAGCATCACAGCGGAGCCAACAGGTTAGTGTTCGCAATGAGATAAGCTCCAATCCCCCCAATGGGAAGCCTTATGCTCACACTTCACACTAAGTGAACCAGAACTATGCTCTAGAGAGGAGATACGTTCTACTAAGTCTTCACAGTTTTATTCTTTAAACAGTACAGCCGTCCACTATCTGGAAATTCTCTCAAAAATAAAAAGAATAAGAAAGGCAGGCCGGCGAAAAATAAATTGATAGATGCAAATTGAGACAAAATTGAAGAAAATCCTATGCTAAATGTGATCTCCACAATCAGGAGCCGTCAAAATGTTGCTTTGCCACCATGTTTAATTACATGAAATCCATTTGCTCCATTAACGGAGCTGAACAAAAGAAATAAAACAGCTTAGTTTCAATAACCTTCCAGCCCGGTTAAATCGCCATCTATATTCTTAAACAGTCAACTACGCTAACTTTTACAAAATATGAACAGCTTTGTTGGTGATTATGGATTTACATATAATGGTGGGGTTGCCGAGTTTCTAACCCACATGGGCGGAACTTCCTTAGCTCTATCCACAACCAGTTATACAGTTTAAACCCCTCCGAACCCAACAAATTGGCCAACATCTACTCCTAAACTTTGTGATAGATAATTTTATAACACTATATATTCTCTGATCTAAACCCAGTTCAATTAATTCTTAATACTGTCCCCTCCATTGTACCAAAACATCCTTGTCTAATAACTGAGGGTACAGAACGGATAAATTTTCTAACAATAATAGGTGATAATGCTAACCTACGCATATCTTTAAAAACTGGAGAAGAAATTGACAAGCCTGTAGACGATTTTACACAACAGTACACGGCGTCAACTTCCTACTACCATAAACAATTACTATTACCTCCACATATTCGGCTACTTCTGACTGAAAAGCGAAGGGCCATGGCAATCTAGCAGCGTAACAGATATCCGAGTGACCACCGAAGGATGGACCAACCCACGAGAAAACTTAAACGAGATCTGGCCAAAAGCTGAAATGTAAAAACCAACACACTACTTCGCTTTTTTAAAACAGACAAATCCATGTGGTACCGTACACGTAAGATCCTGCTTTATAAGAATCACACTCTCCCTAACCTCAGTAATAACGCACGGCCCAAATCCAGCCAATTCCGACATAGCTAAATTGTTTTCAAAATATCTTTGAAAAATATTCACTGCACATCTTGATATACTTGGCATAACATTGAACACGATTTTACTTTACAACTCTCTCCTCCTAAAGCATTTACTCCATCCAGGATATGATCTAATTTCAACCCAAATATTACAACTTTCCCCCAAAGAGGCTTACTTTACTTAATAAACCTATATAACGCTCTACACAGAACCACCATATTTACTATTGCAACGGAAGTCCTAAATAATTAAAATAGTTCATAAGCCAAATAAACTTCTTCCTAGTTTCTAGCGCCTCATTAGTTTCTTTTCTATCCTTGCCAAATCTTTGGAAAAACTACTTCTCCGACGACTTTTTGTACGAGGGTTCGCAACTGTAGAGATATAAACTCTCAAGGTGCCGGTGTTTGTAAAAAAACAGAAACCATTTGAAAGTATGTCAGGTTCGAATGCAGGGCCGCTGGATTCGAACCCGAGACCTTTACCTTACAGTGATGTGCGTCGTGTCAACGCCCAAACTGTTACGACGGACGCCCCCTTTAAATCAAAATTCTAACATTATTCCAGATCAAAGGTTCGGATTCTGCTCATTTTTCTAGACAACTCAACGATTGCAACGTGTTGCTGACAATATCGCCTATTCCCTCGAACCAAACAGTATTAGCTGGGTGCCTTTGTTGACTTAGAACAGCATTCGATATTGTCTCGCTCTCAGGCTTGCTTTAAAAACTTTGAAAACGGGAGAACATCCTTCCGATACTATCTCCTACTGAGTCTTACCTGGAGGATCGATATTGCGGAGCCCATCAGTGAGCTTAATCGCCTTATTTACGTCTTAAGGCGTGGGTTCCTCAGGGAAGCATACGTTGCCCTTTCTATTACCAACATACACCGAAGATAGCCCTACATATCTTGACATTTCAACACATACATTCGCTGATGATAGAGCGATTCTTACACGTAAATCGGAACCCTCAATTAACCCTCAACACTTACAAAAAAAAACCTGAATGAATTAGCGGTACAGTTCACAAAGTGGACAACGAAGATAAACCTAACAAAAAGGGTACCGATAATTTTTACCTCACGTAAAAATATCCGTGCTGCAGTGAGTATAAATTCAACACCATTGCCTACCACTGACCTAGTGCGTTATCTTGGACTTTTCATGAATAAACGACTAACCTGGGTCCCCACACGAGACTGAAAAAACAGCAAACAAACCGACGTTATAAATTAATAAAAAGACGACTTGACTCGCGATTAGACATTAAAGAAAGAAAACTTTTAATTTGCACGATAGTATTATGATAGTTGTGAAGTGTGGGGATCAATCAAAGATTCTAATTCCCAACGTCTCCAGTCAATTCAATCTAAAATCTATTCGGAAATCGTGAGATAAGGTCTGCTGTGTCGTAGGTTTCAGAAAAACATTTTCTTTATCGTGCCAACGTTTCGATCTTTATTGAGATCATCTTCAAGGCATGGGATAACTTTTTTCCACATCCTATGTGTATTTGTTAAATTTAAACAAAGTTTGTAAATCCCAGGACCTGACGATGATCGCAATAAAGATCGAAACGTTGGCACGACAAAGGAAATGTTTTTCATACCAGACCACATCTCCTTGTTATGTTACAAATAACACTATTCATAACCTACATATCCAGTTTGTACGTGAATTCATCAAAATTCGCTATAAAAAATTTCATCAATCACCGAACACACACAATAATCTATCAGTACGACAGTTACCACTTCCAGCCCTACCCGAAAATCCTCCAGTACGATTGAAACGAAAGTGTCCCCGAGACCTCATTGAGTGAAAATTGAAAAGGTTTCGGTGTGAAGGAGTGGCAACTTCTCCTACAAGAGACCCATATGAAAAATTCAGCCTACATGAACAGATTTACTCAATACAAAATTTGCAGAAATAAGAAATAAATATACATACAAAAATCTACATTATAATAAGTATTAAGCAAATTCTTTCGTTCGTTTTAATATATGCAATTACAAAAGGAAATACATACTGTGAAGTACAGGTGAATTATTGCAATAAATCACATTGCGATTCTCCTTTTTTCTCTATTTGTACTTGCTTAGAACATTGGGTCTATCCTTGAATCTTGCTTAATCCTCAGGGTCAGAAAACCAGTTCTGCATATTCAAAAAAAGAATGAAAGCGAATGTTTTGTGCCATTTTATTCTCAGTTATTTATTTGAAAAATTACAATTTTTAAATACTCCACAGAGGACTTTCATCGGAATAATTTTGTATGTTAAGCTTTTATTGTCAAATGTTATTAATTGGAAATATTGATAACAACCATTTTCATCAACCTAAATTACCAATCACCGCATAAAGAGTCTTAGATAAATTGGTGTCAATAGTTGATAACGATGGCAATCTTGATGAATTTTGAGGTATGAAAAACTTATTAATTTGGTGGTGAGACTATCCTCGCCCTTTCTTTCCCAGTCGTTTCTAGAAGCAGGTCGATTATGACGAAAATACCATTGTCAACTAGTATTTTAGTAGTATCGCCTCTTACGATTCCAACCCGGACATAAACATGATGCAGAAGAGAAAGAGTAAGCGGGAGTCTTCCACCGACTACCCTGAAACCACATGGTTAATTTCGAGAACTAAGTCCGTTGATATTGAACAAAGTTTGTCTTTTTGGTAGTCTTTTCGGGTAGAGCATATATGTATTATTTGTTAATCCAATAAAGGAGTGAGAAGGTTTAATTTTGTTTTTATTTGTTCCTTCCTGCGAAAGCTCTGCTTAGTTACAGGGTTAAGTGTACCTCGAGGTCCGAGGTAATAAAAGCCTTAAGTCATATTCGGCTTTCCAATTTAAACAAACTTCAGTAGACATCTCTCTTTGTTTAAACGATTGCTGGAACTACAGTTGTGATTAATTTTTAAAGTTTAACCTTGGTTCGTCTATACTCGCTTTTTTAGATTCAGTCATAAGTTGTAAAATTCATGAGTCCCCAAAATCTATTATGTACGCAGTTACGAAGAATATTAGTAGAAAATTATAAGCGTGGGCACGTCCATCCCCGCCGCCTCTGGAGGACTTTTCAATCCTGTAGACGTTTTAAACTGTCCTGATTTATAGTAGTAAAAACAACATTTGCGTTTGATTCGTTTATCCTTACTCTTTCTGTTACAATTAAAACACTCTTCAGGAAAAACCTCTTTGCCAACGAACTATGCTGGTATTAAATTAAGTAGACAGCGGGAGGATAAATCTTCGTTATTAGTCGGATTATGATACCAAAGGACACCGTTGTAAACTTGTTTCTAGGGTAGTTAAGTCTTAAGACATATTCGAATTTCGATTGAAAAAAAAAATTGAAACTGTCAAATCTCCGAGTAGACTTTTCCCTACTTTGGATAGACCTTGGTCCATCTATCCACGCTCTTTCTGTCAGTAATTTTCGAGTACACATCATAAGTCGTAAAATTCATGAGTTGCAAATTATTTAGTTCAAGCAAGAAGTTAGATACAAAATCAGGTATTAATACCAGCACGCCTAGTCTTGTTTCCTGTGGGTTAGTTTATTCCAGCAGTTTTATTATCAAGTTTCTTACCTTCTTTGGTATATTTTATATTTCATGAATAAGATTCGCTAGCGGGCCCGCCTATTCACGTTGTTTTACTTGAAGTAATTTTTAGGTTTAATTTTCATTAAAAGTCTCTTTGCCAACAATATTTACTTTTATTATGTTTCGTGGTCCGATTGACCAATTTTTTTAAATTAATTAATCTTTAATTAAGGTTTTTGGTTGAGATAAAAAAGTCAGTGTCATAAGCGGGATTCGAACCCACGGCCTTGGCTAAATTTTATTTGGTCAATCGGACCACTATACCTTATAGATGTAGTAAGCAAAATGATGTATACTTCACTAAACCTCTCCACGGCCATTTCATTTGTCACCTAGAACCATATAAATTACACCAGACTTGGGCATTATTAACTAAAATTTAGTTGAACTAAACTCTCAACTAAAAACTAATAGTTGCCAAGTAGTTGCAACTAAAATTTTCAACTAAAGCAGTTGACAGTTTTTAGTTTAACTAAATTGGCTCAACTAAATTAGTATAGTTTTCCAATCAACTAAACTAATTTAGTTGTGCAGATTTAGTTTAACTAAAAAGTACAAACTATTAGTTTAGTTGACCTTTCCAGTTAAACTAAGTAATTTAGTTTTAGTTTTAGTTGAATTTTAGTTTTTTCCCACTATGAATTACACGACATTTGAAAAATGGCAAAAATGAGGGGAAATTCAAAAGGTGAGGTTGAGGTGGAGTGTTGGTGTCCGAGAAGATCGAAGTCACGATAACTCAAGTGGTAGAGCAGCGGCGTATTTAGCCGAAGGACATGGGTTCGAATACCGCTCGTGACACCAGATTTTTTATCGCTACCAAAAATCTTAATTAAAGATTAATTAATTGAAAATATTTACTTTCTGTATCCTAATTCTACTTGAGTGATAATAGTATTTCATTCCATCTTTAGTAGATTATCATTACCTCTAATAAAATTCAAAGACAACAGTGCTGATCTGTTAATTTTAATTGATTGTTACCAGTTATGAGTATCATCACTGTTTACATCAACTCCATAGGTAAACATCATTTTGCTATGTCTTTACATGATCTTGTCTTTACATAAAAATCTGATCGCCGTATGCGGCTGCTTTGCTGTGCTTCACAGTGGAAATGACAGACGTATTTAATGACGCCTGTATAAATTAATCTAATCCTTGGCGGCCCTGCATTCGAATCCGACATACGTACAAATGGGGAGAAAATCTTCTCTTTATGACAAAATCAGTTTTGCATAAGTGGTTTCCTCCACCGCCCTCACTGATGGTTCGAAAAACGTGTTTCTACTTAATTCAATATTGTGAAATAAAAAAAGTCTCAATTCGATCTAAAAACTTACATTTTTATCGATTACAGTATGTTAGTCGAGTGTGAAGTGTTTCTATTTATTTCAATCAATACATAACATATCTTAACTTTCTACTTATATCCAATAACAAAAAGAGAAAAAAATGAACTACTTTTTCTTTCTATCGAAAAAATGTAAGCGGATTGATTCATCTTCGAACGGATTATCGTAGTAATTTCGGTCACTCAACTCCTGCTGATTTCTTATAAACCAGGAAGAAGGTGATACTCCAGCGAAAGCGGATCTTCCGACATTGACCTTAATCCTAGACTTAATCGGGTCAAACTGCGCTCTCTGGCAAGCTGAGCTGAATCACAGACCGAGTCTATTCGAGCCGCGTCTACCAGCAACCAGTGTCTCAAGAGGAGCTGGATCAACAGGACCAAATGACATGACGGATACTAACAAAAGGTACAATCATTTTAACAGATAGCATAAGTTTGAAACAGCGAAAAATCAATGCAGACAGCTGAGTATATTAAGATTTCCACTATTGAAGACAAATATTTGAAAAATCACAAAAGATTTACCTACCGATATTAAACAAACAACTATTGTAGTAGAAAAATGTATGTTTATTGTGCAAAAAGAAAAATTACGATAGCAAAACAATGCCTACTATTGTTCCATCAGTTCTTATTCACGAGTCATAAATTGTTTATCTATATACGCTCTAATCTATGACTTTCTATTTCACAAACTTCGCTTGCTTCCAGTCAATTGCTTCCAGTCAATAATTACCTTTTGATATTATTTTCCTATATATATATATATATATATATATATATA
>CM077103.1:30982865-31017823 GCA_039619505.1 Cimex hemipterus | reverse complement strand
ATATATATATATATATATATATTTATTTATTTATTTATTTATTTATTTATTTATTTATTTTTTCCCCCAGAGTACCCGATATTCTTCAGGGCGGGGTTATAAGCAACCACTTCCTTCCTTCCTTTCACACTAATAAATTTCTTTTACTGTCCAAACGTCATACAATCACCCCAGAGTACTTGATATTCCTCGGTGCTTCTTTTATTGTAATTTTCGTTCTTGATATTTATTTACACGAACATAAGGATGAAAGATACTCTTTACAAAGAATATAATTCACAAGGTTGTAAATAATTTAAGTAGTAGATAAACAAAATTGATAAAGTTATTTTCTCGAAGATAATCTTCTTGAAATCATTTTGATTCTATCGCACAATAAATACAGTATTCATTTCATGTTCAGTTTTCAAACGAAAATGTATTCAAGCGCCGAGGAGAGATATGCTTGTTGCTTATGTTAGTGCTCCGGGGGAGCGTCTGAGTCTTTTGTTAGCAATATGTTGTTAGCAACTACAGGTTGCTTACGATTTCTTAATGGTTAGTATATTCTTTGACTTCATTAAATTGCCCTTTTCTTCACTTTTTTTCATAGTGAGGTTTCCGGATAGGTTAGTTCCTGATCAACGTATTTTCCTGCGATTATGTCAGAATTAGGTGGGTCATTTGCCTATGCTAACGTCCGGTACTAACGCCCCCTCGCGTTTTCCGTCGGGAACTCAGAGATGGTTGATCCTATAAAAATTTTCCTTTCAGTAAAACTGGCATAAAATAAGCTATAGAATCGAACTGTACAACAAAAATATGGGATTCTCAGTTAAAATAACAAAATTAGTTTCATTTCCCCGATAGATGAGAAAGTTAAATCTGTTACCATCATGCCCTAGTCAAAATTAAATTGGGGCTTTGTGAAAGACCATTTTGTTACTAAAGAATCGTTTCCGAATTAAATGGGTGAACTGTCGACGTTGATACCCTTTGTTGTAGACCTTTTTTTTTAATTTTTAGACCAAGACATTTACAACTAATAAATTAAAACAAGCAAAAAAATGTCACAGGTTTTGAAAAATTAATACTAGTTTATCAGGATCTATTTATAGTTTCTTTCTGATTCAACAGGTTATCTTCCTTTCATAAATTTCACTGTGACGGTAGAAAATCTAAGCGCGCCCTTGATGACGATTGTTCCGTGCGATAACACTAATTCTGTAATTATCTACAACAGCAAATCAATCAAATTCTTAGAAATCATTATTTTTCCTTTTTATAACAGCAGCTTATATAAAGAGAGGACTGTCGTAACAAAACGAACAATTAAAGTATCAACTACCATGGAATATTCGCTATCTTCGAAATGTTAATTTAAAAAGTATCTGTTTTCCTTATGGGGACAGGAGTTATTTATTGCATAGAAAATATTTATGAGGAAGTTTTGTAATATGTAATTACTTTTGTATGCAGTCCGATCGTCAACAGATCATCATGATCCACTAATTTGTCAAATTGCAATAAATCACTTCAATTTATTTAAAGAATTAACTATTTGTCAATACTTTTATCGTCAGTTTATCTAAATCCATACAATTACGATTCTGGGAATCAGGGAGAAATTGTCAACAGTTGACAAACCCCGCAGTCGTTATTTCTAATTCAGGCCAAACTCGTATAATTTTTTTCCTCACAGCATAAATTTTATTTTATTTTTTCAACGTATAGACAAAAAGAAGGTTCTTTTGTCAATTTTTCAGCGAGTTTAATTTAGGAATTATTCCATATTTAACTTTTGATTTTATTTAATTTTGTTATTTACAAATATGTCCGAAAATTAGTGCATTTTATTAGATCTATGTATTATAATCTGATCATTACATGATCATTCTAGTCCACCTTCTTCGCTCTGGAATTTTGCAAGTTTACAATTTTGCTAAAGCTCTTAGTTTTTAACTTTAAATACCAAATAAGATAGAGATAAAAGAGCCAAAAGGCTTGCTACACCTCGACCCAAGTAGAACTTATTGTGTTCCTCTATTTTTCTAACTCACTAGCCAGCTTCTGAATTCAATTAACCTCCATAATCTAATAATTTACATTAAGTCTTCCGAAAACATAAGACGTGTTCTGTGGTCTCTTCTTCTTCCAGTAGCAGCACAGTGTGTCTTCTGCCTGTACTTCTATCCCAATCATGTGTCTCCTTAGGCAGCAGTGCCCTGTCAGGAGTTTAACCGGAATTCTGATTCTGGCGGTTGTCCTCCATTAAATCCTTCTAAGTCTAGCAGATGGCCCTTCCACGAATCTCTTCGCATGCTTCTATTCGGGTATTGTACCACCAGTTTTACACTCATAAAGGAATCATTTAAGGATTTGCCTTTTTTGTGGCGAGATGCTAGGCAAGATAAAGTTCAGGGACTAGAGAAGTCATACTGGCTCTTTTTTGGCCATGTCCACTTTCTCTTTGTCTCTATGTCCCTATGTCCAGGGGCCCATGCCTTGTCATTGGTGTCACTGCCGGTCTACCAGGGCTTTACCTCGCATGAGGCTCAGGCGTAAAGTGCAGCCTGACTATTCCTAGAATGTTCTTTTCATTTCTCTGGCGCTGCGGACGATTGCTATGATTTTGCTATTCCCAACTAGATGAAAAAGTTAAATCTGTTACCATCATGCCCTAGTCAAAATTAAATTGGCGCTTTGTGAAAGACCATTTTGTTACTAAAGAATCGTTTCCGAATTAAATGGGTGAACTGTCGACGTTGATACCCTTCGTTGTAGACCTTTTTTTTTAATTTTTAGACCAAGACATTTACAACTAATAAATTAAAACAAGCAAAAACATGTCACAGGTTTTGAAAAATTAATACTAGTTTATCAGGATCTATTTATAGTTTCTTTCTGATTCAACAGGTTATCTTCCTTTCAAAAAATTTCACTGTGACGGTAGAAAATCTAAGCGCGCCCTTGATGACGATTGTTCCGTGCGATAACACTAATTTTGTAATTATCTACAACAGCAAATCAATCAAATTCTTGGGAATCATTATTTTTCCTTTTTATAACAGCAGCTTATATAAGAAGAGGACTGTCGTAACAAAACGAACAATTAAAGTGTCGATTGCTATGATTTCAGACTGGAAAATAGTAACGTATGTACCTAAATTTAAACAGTTCTGTCTTCGTAGTCTTCCCGAGGACTCCTGCTACCGTGCCTTTATCCGTTTTTGAATAGTCACTATACCAATAGGAATTGACTTTCGGAGGTATTCTTGGGCCATTTCACCAGTGGCATCGATTGACACGCCTTAATTCCTATATCTCGATCCTCATTTGCCCAGTTCGTTGACATGGCCTATCCTTCAAGATGATTGTCTGGCTTCCCCTCGGATTAAAATCTGGAACGGAGGAAATGTTTAACACCTCCAAGGATGCAGTTGTACTCATGGCTCCAGTGAGTTAACATGTCGTTTGAGTTTTCTCGAAATAGCCTGATTGTTTGAGATTATCTTCCCTACCAGCGGCACCGTGATAGCTCCGCGCCCATTGACCATCCTAAAAACCACGCAACATACGTTGATAAGTTTGTCAATTAAGTGCTATCGCCGGAAGGTCAGGACCGGGTGGCTGATGCCGACAATCTAGCTTTTTTCTCTTTTTTCAGCGAATTATCTCTTTGTCACCACTTTGATCGATGCTTGATTAATCTGGTCCGCCTATTCCCTGGCATATAAAACATAAATGTATTTCTTTAAGATTTAGATGTTATAATTTATAATAAATTTATGTTCTTACAGTTAGTAACTAGTTGTAAGTTATAAAAAAACTGGAAAGTAGCGTTTACGCTCAGCCCTACCCACCAGTGCATATAAACAAAAGTAATATCTCCATCCTACTAAGTTCGCTACCTTTTATTTAAAAGACTTACATGAATCCCACAAACAAGATTTTAAAAAAGCAAGAACTTCACCAATGATACGGAACACTTAAGATACCTACTGGGATCAAAATCAACACTAGACATATAACAAACTAACCGCTTAAAAATTTTTCAGACCAACTTAAGGAGTCCAACTATGGAGCTCGGCAATCCACCAACATCCAACAAATCCTGTTCTCCGACTTAAGGTTCGCTTCAACTTCAAAGGATCCATAAGATTTTAAAACCTATTCGTGAAGGATTTCGTCCGAACACGCTTCCTCAATTTCCACTCGTAAATATTCCACCCTAACCCGTAGCCCCCAAACCGTTTCATCAACGTCCCACCCCCTTGTATTTAATTTAAAAATCTAGAATTCAAAACGGAAATGATAAGTACATTCAAAAAATGCTGTTGGGATTTTAAAAAATAATCATTTTACCATTACTTTGGTCGTTCCTTGATCCACCTGGACCTATTCTCGCAGTACTCACTTCCGATTGCTATTTTACTTTTATTTAAAAACGCAGAAGCCACAAAAAAATGGCAGTTTAGTCAGTTTCTGCGAAATGCCAATATTACAACAGTAAATCAGCCCAGTATTTTGATATATTTTAATTGAAGTAGACAGCAAAAAGGGGAAATTATATGTACTGGGAATTTGAATTTGATGAGCACGTGAACTTGTTCATCGTATCTTTCATTTCAAAACTTTAGTACCTCTTTCCCCGACAAAGTTTTTTATATCTTAAAACAACGTTTCTTTCAAAAACAGAAAATTAATAATGAACGTTGAATGGTAAATAAAACATGTGCATAAACATGTGTTTTCGGGACAATTATTTAATATTGAAGTGTCTATTATTGATTACCCATTACGATCAAACTATTTAAAACATAAAAACTCAAAATCCCTGTTTGCTCTCGAGGAATGGATAAGGACGCCGACGTGAAACAAGTGTTGGAATTTTTCGAGCTCAACGAGACCGGACCAGTTGAAGAGAAGACAATGGACAACGATGGTGAAACGCGACCCGCGGAAAACGAAGAACGGCCCGTGGAAAAGGAGGCGGTCGCAGAGAAGAAGATCCTTTGGCTAGAGCCGATGGTGGCCATCCTCCTCATCATCGCAACCATATTTTCAGCCTATTACTTTACGGTGATGTTTGGGACCAGAGGCACGAATGTCGAATCGATACCGATATCTGAAGTTGACCTTCCCCAGAGCACAGAATAATAAATGCTTTGATTCGATTTGATTTGAACTTTTGTACGTAGAGAACGTTTTTATATTTTAACTTATTGGTGACACCATTCCTGGTCTGAATGGACAGTTGCAAAAGTTATAAAATTTCACTCCTTCACCACTAAAACTATCCTTCATTGAAAAAATATGGTAATTTACTGACCGTATTGCTTAGGTTGGTAGGTATTGGTAAAAGCCAATCGGAGGGGCATGGATAGTCTTTTTCCATGAAGAGTCTGCTGGGAGAAATTGATTTGACCATTTTTTATGGGGTTGGGCAAAACGTCTTTTATGTGTTTCAAACTTAATACACACTGTTTTGTAGCAAAAGTAAGTTTAGTTACAAAAGTTTTTACCCTAATAGCAGAGTTAAGATCATTTCAAACAATGCGCCCCTCACCCGAAGAGACCATAGATGTGGCTACTTCAGGATTATAGAGCAGGATGTGTCTATTTCTCTTTCAAAGAATTTTGTTCAAACTGATTCGTCTGAACTTTAAAACGAGGATTGTATTGTGTGTTGGGCTAAACTTTTATTTATGGAGATGACTTGATGTCAACACTCGTTGCGTCTAGAGGCAAAAACGTTTATCCTAATTTCAAATTATGGTAATCCAAAGTAAACAGCCATTGAAATAATGCGTTCATTAGCCAGAAAAGACCAAATGTTGATAAGCAGGGTAAAGTAATACATTTGCTCTTTCTAGAAATGTTGAATGGTGGAGTGAATGCTGAGTTTTCCTTTTTAAAAAGATATTTCTTTTCAACGATCCGGATTTCGAGAATATTATCATTAGTATTATCACATCATCAGGTTGAAGGGGTTCTACCACCTGACGATTGACGGTTCATAAGAAGGAACTATCACTGCTCTGTCTATGTCTGATAATTTTCGGTTTTAAATGCCAAAGATATGCCAGAACTTTGGCTCGATCGTTGATTGCTTCTATGTTGGTCATAATTTCCTTACCGTTATTTATGAGTTTAACATTACATTTACATAGATAATTTTACATACTTACATCGTGACAACATACGGTAGGCTTAGAAGCAAAAAACCTTTAAAACGTTAATTAAGTGGAGTACTTTCAAACATGTGCCATTGACCAGAATAAACCTTAGATGGATTTATATCAGAGTGTAAGCAGGGTGGCACATCATGTACAATTGGATATAGAGGTAAACAACATTTATATCTCATTGTACATCATCGTAGTTACCTAAGAGGCATGCATACATTCAAGCAATGCCACTTATCAAACAAACCTCGATGTAACTACTCACTACTATGGCTAGAACTGTGGTTCATTGCTAGGTTACAGTTGGCCACAACCACTATTTATGATTTAAAACTTTACAAAACTTCTTCAAAAGTAATGCATTATCAAGGGAATTATCCTTCTTCCAAACGCCAGGGATGTGCTAGCTTGTTCGTTCAGTGTTTTATAGGTTTTGGTCATAAGTGGAAGCCATGGAACTAGGCAGGAGAAAAGCAAGGTGAGGCAGAGGCACTTCGTAAAGTTGATATTTCCGGTGTACATTATTTTCAACAGTACTATTATAAAATTGGCGTAATTTTTCGCTTAGTCTGAGATCCAATTATTTTGACAGGAAATTCCAAAACCAAATATATAATGATTTAGACTTACTGTGGCAATCGAAGCCTTGTTTTTAGTCCGTAATCCTTTGTTAATATAGTATCCTGATTCGTACTCTGAAGCAATTCACCAACATCGACCGACCCTCTGAAGACGGATCATCTGATGTCCCCATCCATGAAACATCGGAACCCAAATATATTACGATGCTGGGTAAATTTCTTTAGCCATTAATTCAGACTTTCTCGTCTGGTAATAGTAGGAAAAAAAAGAATTGAAGTATTAATGTAAGTAAATGCATATATGAACAGGGGAATAAGATGCAAGGTTCATTCAAGTCGGCCCTCATCCTATGTTAAACCACTATATGTTCGAAAATATTTTAAGCAGATAAATTAACCTCAGAAAGATTATGAGACCTTTGGAATGGCTAAACTTTAGGTTTTGTTAGACTGAACGTCGTTAGATTCTTTCCTAGAATTGATAGATTGGTATTGATAGATTGATTGATATAGATTGCGATATTCTATAACTAGGATCGAGTGAATTTTGGGCGGACCAACTTATTTTACTTATCAGACAATCCACAGTGGTTTCTTAATACGTGTTGAGTAAGGAAACAATTCAAAATATGTCGTTAAGAAGAGACGTCATATAGCGGTACTAGACTGGCGAGATATCTTCAAATGAGTCCAAATCAAATTTCCTTGAGAATTCTCGTTTGCCTCAGATTTTCTTGGTTTCAAAAATAACCAAAATGCTACGAGATTGTTTACAAAATTCCTATCAGTTAGATAGGTTTTTTACATATACTGTGGAATCCCGCTAGTCCTAAATCTAAATGTCTTTCTAATACGTTTCGTTCGACGGAAAAGAAATATTTTTGATTTGGAGAATATACTTTTGCGTAATTTTCAGTTAAATTTAAATGGTCAGTTATTGCGGCTTTGTCCACTACAAACTACACCGAGTTTTTCACTGCACATTTATCCTAAAACTGTATAATTTGTCTTCTTGTAGTTTGGTCATTTCTGAACGTCCTGAAAAATGATGATTACAAACCAAAGCTATAAGATCCGACAAGCAAAAATGGCAATGATAGATAAGTGAAAATAATCCCAAATGTTTTTCTTCACTATCATCCTTCTCCTGCTTTCGCAAAATTCTCAGCTTTTTATCGAGGTGTGTATATCACCTGCTTCGATGTGTTTACCAGTCCTGTTTTATTGCATTCTTCTCCAACGTTGCAGTAATTCGGCAATTTTTGCTAATTAAAAAAGGACACAATTAGTTTGGGCTAACTACCTTACTGATAAATTGATTTGTTCCTTTTCTATATTTTGTAACCAAAGTTTTCCACCTATTTTTAAGAATTAGTTTTAATAGAGTCATTTATCTGCATTTAATTTATAACCTACAAGAGTTTGACAGTACAATTATGAATGACTAATTTTGGAAAAATCAAAAGCTTTATTATAGTAGGATAATATTTTTAAATTGTTGTTAGCCATTACTTATAATTTGGCAAATAGCATTCTACTACAATTCCTATCTATTAATCCATTTTTTTTATTAAGCAATACAAAACACAGTAACTAATATGCTAAGCCTAAGCGATGGGTCAAATTTAATGTTGATAGTGACATTTCGACGATTTAGTTAGTATTTTATGCTGTAATTTATAGTTGCGGAGTTTTCTATCGGAGGTTGTTTATTCTTTCCTGCATTCTTGCCCTTGGGCCTTTTATAGATCCTTCCAGGTAAGAGTTTTATAGGATAGACAAGCTACTATAAATATATTCATCCTACACTCTCTTTTGGAGCCTAGATTCTTTCCTTCGTTGGCTTTAAAAAGGAAGATTTGCCGTATTAAAGTAATAAAATCCTTTTAAAGAGCAAAATGAAAACACTGCAAAATTAAAAATTTGTCATCGTTTGCCCTTCTTCCTGTCTTTGGAGGGGAAGATTTGCAGAGAATTGGGTTAATTGAAAGGGTCCTAATCAATATCGAGATGCATGCTAATAAATAGAGAGAGAGAGAGAGAGAGAGAGAGAGAGAGAGAGAGAGAGAACAGGAGAACAAAATAAATATTGATAGATCAGATAGAGGAAGAGTGAATAAAAAATAAAGAGAGAGAGAGCAGGAGAACAAAATAGAAAATTATTGATAGATTAGATAAAGGAAGAGTGAATAAAAAATAAAGAGAGAGAGAGAGAGAGAGTGTGAGAGAGTGAGTGAGGGAAAATGAGAGAGATATAGGGAGAGAAAGAAAACAAAAGAATAAATAGAAATGAGAGAAAGGGAAGAGTGAATAGGAAAGCAAAGAGGGGAATGAATTATCGTCAGATTAGAAGAGGAAGATTGAAAAAAAAAGAAAGAGAGAGAGCAGGAGAGCAAAGAAGGTAATTAGTGATAGATTAATAGAGAAAGATAAATATATAGAGAGGATATGAGTAAGCAGTAACGTAAAAAAGAGATTATCTATCAAATAGATATAGGAAGAAAGATAGATGGAAAAAGAGATAGAAAGAGAGAAAGGGAGAGAGAGAGAAAGCAGGAGAACAAAATAAATATTGATAGATTAGATAAAGGAAGAGTGAATAAAAAATAAAGAGAGAGAGAGAGAGAGAGAGAGAGAGAGAGAGAGAGAGAGAGAGAGAGCAGGAGAAAAAAATAAATATTGATAGCTTAGATAGAGGAAGAGTGAATAAAAAAAATAGAGAGAGAGAGAGAAAGAAAGAACAAAATAGGGAATTATCGATATTGTATGTAGAATGAGTGTGAGAGAGATAGAATGGGAGTGGATATAGGCGAGGGTGAGCAAAAAGATAATAATCGATAGATTAGATGAAGATGGAGAGATGATTATTGTTGGAACTGTAAACTAATGCTACAAGATAATAACTACATCAAAGCAGTTTTTTTAAAAAGTAAGATGAATCTTTAAGAAAGAAAGTTAAAACAAAAAATTATGAAAAATGCAATAACGACCAAAATAGTCTGAAAGAAAACCAAATGGTCAAAATTCGACGTGCAATTATTTAGTTAATTTAGTTTGATTTGATAATGAGTAGTTTCATGAAGTTGCGATATTACGAAAGCTACAAGCTGACAGGCATTTAATGTAATGGAACATGTACAAAGGGCAGAAAAATACCAAAATTAGGTTTCCCAGCGAACGTCTGTATTGAAAACTCTACCCGTCCGTGATGGTCTCAAGGTCCGTTATAACAGGTTGTTTACGATGTAATCATTCATTAGCCATTTCCTTCGGCGGAAAGCGATAATTACATACGATTCGACCAGCGTATGAAACTGCTGATTCCGTCTGCTATATTCTGACGTTCTATGTAAGTTTATGAACAATCGCAAAAATGAACATACCTAAATTCGATTTATTGTATTTAGAAAGCCTCGGTTTTTCACATAGGGCAAAAAAGATCCAGTTTTTAATTGAGGTCGTTCGATAATTGGCGAATTTTATCTTATCGCTTTCATCTTTTTTCAAAACCAAATCATAATTTAATTACTAACTGTTTTTATTTTGAGTCGGCGCTTTTTTACAGACAATCTATATTTGGTAGGTCAAACACTCGAAAGTTAATTATTTTACAGGTTGGATACCCTATTTTATTACAGATTAAACCTTCTAAATTCAAAAAATGACCTAAATTTTAATTGAACTCTAGCTTCAGAATATAATGCACAAGCCATTTTTTATGCAAATAATAATTAAGAAATTAAAAATATGTTTGTTGTTATTATTTAATATTGTTATTAAAAACTATTGTTATAGTACCTAGTGGGATAAATTATAATTTATTGGTAGATATTGTGAGAAAGAGAGGGAGAGGGAGAGAAAGAGAAATTGAATGAGTGAGGGAGTAAATTAGTGAGTTGGTGAAAGAAAGAGAGATAATTTTATTTTGGTAAACATGACATGTGACATTGTCTTTAAATGTCGTTAAAATTTATTTAACATAATGTTTGTTTAAATGTTGAAATTGAATAATAATCGGTTCGAGGAAAAAAAATGAATGTACTTGTGTAAATTTTATACTCAGTCATACTACAGTAAACTGACGACGTAACGACAATAATTAAGGTACGTCAATTTACACAAAAATGCCTCGATAAAACAAAAACTACGCCATTTTTGACGACAGTAAAATTGTTTCCGAGAATCAATTAAAATGAGGCAGAATATTGATTATTTATCTCAGGATGTTCACGCAATCGTTGAAAGTACTTGTAACATCTCAAAAATATGAAAGTCATTCTAGTTTAATAAAAGTGCCTTGCACCGAAAGTATTTTTAACGGTTATTTACGTTCGTTGGACGAATGTCCGTCTTTGGTTAGCCTTTTAATTATTTTTGTATTGTTTAAAAGATTATATGACAGATCAAGCTGCATAGTAGATTATCAGATATGAATGATCAACATATTTGGGCACATCAGTGAGTCCTACAGTTTTTAGAAGAAATGTAGAATACACCTTGTCTTAAATGTCTCTTTGTTAAACGTCTGTTGTGTTAGAATTATGTATTAACGTGAATGATTAATAAAATAAGCAGATCAGGGTGGTCGAAAAGTGACAAAATATAGGTTCATCATTTGTCAAACTTGAGCAATAAATATTAAACTGAGATATAACTGTTATATTATTTTCTCCATTAAAACTTACTGATTTAAACAGGGTAGTTGCCAGTACTGAACAGGTTTTTTCCACGATCAATTATAATAATACAAGGAGAGGATCTAGGTCTGAAGAGAAGGCACGCCAGACTCAGATTAAGCTATATGCTTTCAGACAATGAATTGGGACAAACCATTGGCATCAAGAAAAAAGTTGCTCGCAATGTACAACAAAAGTTCATCGTTCCTTAGCTCTAAATAAGAATCGTGTAGGCTGTCAGAACGGAACGTCTTACACTTAACACAGCACCAAACTAAGGTAACTAATCAGGTCTCGGTGTCTCCTGTCCATATTTGGAAGAAATTTATGTATTAACGTGAAGGTAAATAGGACCAAACCGTATATTCTGTTCGCAGCATATAGGTTCATCTCTCCACAGGCCTGAGCAAAATGAACTTTGCATTTTTACAGCAATATATGATGTCTTTAATAAACACAAAGGTATTAATATATCTGCATGGTTCCATAGTATATTGCATCATGGATATGTAACATGACCCACCTGTAACAATAACGGTCCACTTAACCAAACTCAACCTATGTCCACTGTACATGATGTTATTCCTTGTCTCTAGAGTACGAGTAGACTGCCATGTACAAGGCCCTTTTTTCCCCCCATCCACCACCCCGCCATACCTGAGGGAGACCCCATACCGGCGGACCTCGGTCACTAGACTGACTTATTTTCTTGTATGGAGGAAAATGGAAGCATAACGCCTTCCTTATGCCTCGCCCTAAACGAGGGGCACTAGGAAGGTTAGGGGTATATCTGTGTTACTTAAATTGACCTAATCTAATAGGTCTCCTCCTTGCTGGTTACTCCTTTTCACACAGTAATATCATACAATCATTATATAAAATTTCAAAATTAAGATTATAAAAACTATATAAAATTACTAAACAATATAAATATACTAATTTAAGCAATAAAAAACTATCGCAATTTTAGGTACTATATAACAATGTTAACTTATTTTTAAAGAAGTAACCAGCCCGGAATTATCTGTACTAAGGGTTACACATATAAATATATCACAGTTTAATCACAGGCGGTTTAGAAAGTTTTTTTTTCAGGTACTTGATTTACTACCCGCTAGGATGCTCTGCATAAGCTGTTTGAACACATGATACGTTTGCTCGCTTTTCACTAGTTCCTTCAATACTGGAGGCCATATATTCTGAAAACTGTTTCGCAGATTGTTCAAAGCTTGGGCAGAAGAATAGCTTGTGTCGTACATCTTCAAGAACATTGCATAACAGATAGTTTGGGGTATTAGCTCTCTAGAATTTGTGCAGATAAACTGCAAAGTTTCCATGCCCCCGTGAGCATTTGTGTAGACCAAAAATGTGGTTGCACCCAACTCTGTTTTGTTCTTTCTTTAATGATGGTAAAGAACTCGTAAGTAAGCCTGCCCCTGATACTACTTTCCCATCTGCTTTGCCAAGTGTCGGTTACCCATTCGTTCAGAAAAGTTTGGCGCTGGCTTTTGGGTGCATTTCTTAACCAATTTACTTCATGTTCCTCTAAGCCGGGTAGTGTTGGTAGCAATCCCTTCTTCAGCTCTCTCTTTGCATTATGGACTTTTATGACCAAGGCAATAGGTGTTGCTATCATTAACACTTGGAGAGCGTGAGTGGAAGCCGTTCTGTAAGCCCCTTCGATGTCCTCAGTAAAGCAATTCGTTGGGTTTGTTCTATTACCTGTTTGGTTTTACCTTGCAGTTGCAGTGCATGTACAAAGCCCGTCTGGTTCTCCTGAAATAAAAATCTACTGCTGTACAATTTAATATACCATTTTCTTTCACTTTAACCAAGATTGTTAAATCAAGTTGAGCAGTTTTACTGTTCCCAAGTTAAAACATTTGATGTGTTATAAATCAAGAAAGGAATCATAGAAATTGTAATGTTTTAATGAATGTAAATGTAACTTTATTAGTTTGAGTTAATATTTAGGAAAGAGTGAATTCTTATTTCACTTTTAAAAAAACCCTATAAATTAATCGCATTAAATCATTCTGACCATTTAAAATTTATCTTTTCATTACTGATTAAGTTTTTTCTTTTCATTTTGCGTTATTAATTTCAACTTTTTTTCTTCAAATTGATAGCATTTATGTAAACAAATAATTAGAAACTCATTAGGTGCAAAACCCTCGCGTCTGTTTCATTTGAAACTCGTAAAGAAATAATTCATTACGTTGAAATTTGTTAAAATCACCTTTTAGTGTAAAATGGCATTTTTCTACCCGAGGCATCAATTACGTTAATATTAAAAGATCAATTTTCGCTTCTTTTTTTTCTAATTTCATCCCTGCTGTTAAACAATTGCCACTCTTTCCTTACCATTGTCGTTCCCATTCCGGAAGCATTTGAACATTTGAACAACAATGCCGTCCATTTACAACAGCGGCAAGTTTCATTCAACCCGTGTACTGTTATTCAATTTAGACTTTATTCAAGAACACAAAAGCAGACTATGCAAAATATTTACTCTTAAATCCAGCAGAAAAATTTTAATTTGGCCGTTTCAGATAAGTTTGGCTTTTTTGTCTTTGCGTTAGATTTTCTAATGTTGAATGTATTTATTAGCACAATATTTCTTTGATACCCGACATACTTTTAACTATTTTCGGCATGTTTGCAATTACTTTTTGCCACCTTTCAGCTAGCATGGCTTTTCCTGTCGTATAAAAATTCCCTTCTTTCGAGTCTAGAAACGTTCGAACGGCTGTTTGAAAACTTTCAAAGTTTTAACCATTTAAAAAATTATGTAAAAACCAAACTATATATTTGTCACAAGGTGCAATGTCCGGAGAGTAGTAAAATTTCCCAGTAGAGATTAATTAATAATTGTTTGGCCCTCAAAGCAACTCTGGACGAACGTTGTACTGGTGAAGGACTACAACTTCTTTGTTTTCTAGTGTAGGCCGATTTTTGCTTTATTTGAAGATCTATACGGATTAGCTGTTCAAATTACTTTTCTCTATTAATGATTTGCTCTTGTGGTAAAAGCTCAAAGTTGATTGGGTCGCATCTGTCCTACCAAATGCACAGACTACGTTTTTTTCGTGCGTTCTGTTTTGGAAGAACTGGGGGCCACTGGGGTCGCAATGTCATGTAACATTGAGGTTCTTTATCATGCGCACTTTTAGATTGCCTTATCACACGTTTAGATTGTCAAATTAGGAGTGACTCGCCTCCGCGCACGGAAAATCTGCTTCTTCCGTGAGGTTCGGTGTAGATTCCCGCAAATCCGCAGACTAATCGACAGATATGCTGACTTCTCTCGCTTGCCCCTTCCGACGGGGTGGGTTACGTTGTGCATTGAACCAGTGTCACGTGTAAAGGGACATTAATTCCCGGACTCAAGGTCTGGCTGACATGAGGATCTTTAATGTCCGTACATGTCTATGAGCCCATACCGGACAAACCGATTCTCAAAATGCAAGCTGACGCACCGTCGTCGAAACAACGATGTAGAGGTTTCGCACCCCGAAGGGCTGTTACCGCCTCGCTTACACCTCGCCAGAACGGGTAAAATGTCGCACGCAAGGCCGACCGACCGACATACATCGGCCAACCAACCCGCGTACTCCCTAGATAGAGAAGGCGCACTCCATCTCTCTAAGTGTAGAGGCTTCCCTAGCGTAGAAACTTCCGGGAAACGCCCCGGCAACGGTTTCGGATTTAAGTGAGATTGCTACCCACCCCCTAGGTGAGCACTGTCTACGGTCAAAGGTCTCAGTCAACGATCCGTTCACACCTGCCACACGCATTCGAGGGACGCCGTAGGCCAAGCCTAGGTGGTCCGATCCTTCGCTTCCCCTAGGGTACCACGCCGGTCATACGCATAGCCGTGCAAACACACGCAGGCAGGAGACCGCCGATCCACTACCGGCACCAGGCGCTCGTCTACGCAATCGAGGGGGTAAGACATGATCATTACGTCGTCAACGCTTACGTGTGTTCTCCCGACCCACGATCCCCGCGAACGGGTCACGTCGGTCATGCGCAATTCACGAAGGTCACCGGCAGAAGACAGCCTCTGCCTATGTTTCCGCCAGGGGCGTCACCACGACCAACCACGAATCCAACCGCAATTGTGACTGTAAAGGGACACCCAAAAGTGGTAGAAATGTGTAGCCAAGTCTCCCACGCCCTCCCTAGATAGAGACTACAACTGGGGGCTGGGTGTAGGAGCCCGCTAGCGTCGAAACCTCCGGATGCGGTCCGGCAGCGGTTTCAATTTTAGTAGAATCTCTAACCACTCTCTAATTTTATATGTGATCCATTTCTCATCGCCTGTTACCAATCTAAGAACAAATAGGCCGTAACAGTGACGACAGAGGAGAGAAGAGCAAATTGAGATGCGTTCCGCCAAATTCCTTTCGCCAGGACTTGTCTGAGTTCGTAAGGTATCCATATAGCGTACTTTTGAACAAACCCATGCCTTTGGATGTAGTTTCCAATATTCGTATATCTCTGCAAGTTTCGGAACGTCAAAAAACGTTTTTTTTCTATCCTATGCCTTAATATATCGTCAACCACAGAAGGTCGTCCACTGCCCGTATCATCTTCAAGGAATTTCTTTCTCTGAATCAACCGTTGGACTTTACGAAGATTTACATCATTAGTACCAAATTGCAGTTCCAACAATAGCAATGTCCCCTTTGTGGTATTACACCATCCAAAGATTAATTTAGGTCATTACTTTTTAATAATTGAAAAGACAAGCGGGTCGACGATAATCCACTTTATTCCTCTAGATATACCGCAATCATTTTAAGTTGTTTTACAAGTAACAATAGATTTCTCGTGTCATAAACTTTTCTTACCTTCTAGATGTAGAATGTCACTGCATATAAAAAAGTTAAGAAAAAAATATTTTTTTGAATACTTGCTGAAGATAACGAAAGCTCAGGAAGGCCAATCGAGGCCAATTTAACGCTTTATTCGAAAATAATTGACGGTATTTTACTTAAGAGTCGGCATAGATCCTCCTCGTTTTATAAGCAACATTACATACAGTTACAGTTTCAAACTGACAAAATCTTGTTTATTTTTTTAACTTCTTATTACTTAGATGTCATACTAATTATAAAAGGAATTGGTCAAGAAAAGTTTGGAACCTCAGAACGTCAATTTAAGCTTTATTCATCAATAATTGACTATATTTCACATAAAACTCGGCAAAGATGCTCATCGTTGCTCATAAAATAATGGTCAATCCTAGAAAATTTAAACCTTTATTCTAAAAATAAAATAATTTTATTTGACGTTTCATAAACAAAAATTTATAATTTTAAAGTAACAAAAATTTATGTTTGTTAGTCTATGGATAATTCAATGTTAAACTATGTATAAAATAAGTTGTTAAGAAAAGTATTGAAAAAAAAAAAAATGGCTCCGTGTGCGAAGTAATGAAAGCTCAAGGGGTCCAATGTGGTCAATCGCGGCCAATTTAACTCTTTATTCAAAAATAATTGACTTGAGTAACAACGATTTCGCAAGCAACAGTCTTTCTTATCTATCTCCAAATTAAAATCTCGCCTTTAATATTATAATTTTATATTTAAAAAGGACCAGGGATGAGGCAATTTGAAATGAAACATCATCGAGCTGGAGCTTAATCGACTTTTTTTAAATTCCTCTAACGGGCAAGAATCACCCCGCACCATTTTCCGATTGAGTTGCTCACATTGCCTATTCCTGTTGAAATTAAAAATTCCGAAGGTTGTTATTAGTTAATCTGGTTAGTAGTTAAAAAGTTGTTCATTATTTTTAAATGAGTGGTGTTTAGTGACAGTTAATTGATAATTATTTGGAGGTCGTGGGATGTAGGTTTAGAAAATCATTTTCATTATCGTGCCAACGTTTCAATCTTTATCGTGATCATCTTCAGCGCCTGGGATTTATAAATATTGTTTGAATTTTACAAATACATGTAAGATGTGAAAAAAAGTGAGTACAAATAATTTCATTGAATTAAAAAAAAACTAGTATTGTATAAATTTATTTTTTTATCTAAAATTTTCTTGAATTGTATAAATTTATTTTTTTAATCTAAAATTTGCTAGCATTGAATAATTTTTTTCATATTCTATATGTATTAGTAAAATTTAAACAATGTTTACAACATCCAGACCGTGAAGATGATCTCAATAAAGATCATTTCTAACCAGACCTCATCTCACCATCTCTAATTTAATCATTATTTTTTAAAATGATTTTTACGTCAAACGTTTATATTAAAATCAAAATTGAAGTAGGTAAAATCAAGCCAAGCAAAATCATTACTAGAAATGACTAAATATTATTATTATTATTCGAGATAAACAATGATGATGTTCATTTTCTCCACCCGAACAAACCCGAAATACACATTTTTTGGGAAATGAAAAATGTTTTTTCCTCAAATTAGTTATTTTTAAAATGCCTCCCTCCGATTTTTTTTTCTCGAAAATTGTAAGAATGGTGATAAATTTGAAACGCCTCGATTAATCTGTAAGAACTTTACAGAAGTTCAGTTTATTCTGGTGTCAGTGAATACAATTGAAAATATAAAATAAAACTTTTGAGATACTATTGTTGATTTTATCCTTATTTTTCTTACGAACAATGGCCTTAAATTCTTGTTGGCGAAAGAGAAATCCATCTTTCTGATGTTAAAAATTTAAAATCGAATAAAATCCGGAGGTTTTACGAACATTATTTCAAAACGCATCATTAATTAAAAAAACATAGTTCAAATCTAGTCGAAATAGATGAAAATCTGCTTTACATATGAGCGGGGTTAAAATATACTTATGCAGTGGACATACATAATTACGATTTTTATTTTTTAGAGTATTTTATAATAATTTTGGCCGTGACAATAAAATCTGTGTTTTAAATTGGAACCTTAAGATTATTTTATTCTACACTTGAATTTGAACATATCAGAAATTTGTGCGACACAATCTTCGTCAAATGACTAAAAGGCTTCTGTGTCACCAAAATATGTCCTCAGAAAAAGAAAATCTAGAATTATCAGCCAATCGAAGAAAAGTTCCCTCATCTCCTCTATCTTAAAAAATTCAAGATAACTTTTCTTATCGCACAGATATAACACAATCGCCATTGACTATAAGTACGACAGTTACAACAGTCGATGTTTACAGTCCTTGACAGTGGGTGAATCCGTCGATGGCTTCTGTGTAAATGTAGATCGTCGATGCACCCCTGTAAACAACGATTTGTCAAACTATTTCGTCAAAAATGGAAAAAGGGTTGCAATTGGAGGAAAGTCTCTTGGGGAATAGGCAGGATCGTGGAACAGCACGGAAAGAACAGTGTGTATACAATTCACTTCAATAGTATTACTTGTTCCATTTCGAAAACTAGTGAGTAAAATAGATAACATAATCACAAAATTATTGGAATTATCAATTTAATTGCCTAGTTTATTAGCTGTTAGATTTTTCCGACTTTACAAGTTTTCTTTACATACTTCGTTAATTATATCTTGCGTGAAATATTTAAAAGCAAACCTAATTCTGTTGTCATACAGAACACAGTTTTGTCACACTTGCATAAAATATATTTTCACCTAATTTATCATGGTTGTTTTAACCAGAATTCTCCAACATATTGAGTCAAATGTTTTAATTAATTATACTTTTAATCAAATGTGTTGGATGATATGAAAAATCGGGATCCCGCTTGTGACATTTGATTTTTCGTCTCAAACAAGACCTTAGATTAAAAGTAAAATTAATTAATTGGTTATTTGTGACCACTAAATGCATATATGGTTTAAGAGTCTTTTTTTTTTCTTTTTTTAAGTAAGTAAGTTTTTAAGTTTTGTAGGCATTCAAATTTTCCTTCAAAAAGGAGGTAGGTAAAAGCTCCGAACTCCACCCAATAAATACCGGGTGATTACTTATAAAATGCCCCCCGTTTTATTGGATTTGTTTGGAAATAATTAAAAAATAGATCAGGTCATTACATGAGTTTTTACATAGAATCTCAAGTCAACACTTTTTCAACCCACGGCACGTTCCTAGACCGCAGCAACTTTTTTTTTTGTCAAATGGAAAGGTATCATTTTTAGTATAGGATTAAATTCTACGACTTTTTTAAAGATTTTACTTCGGCATTTGAAAAACATAAAAAGTTGAAATTTTATTTATCTCAATCGTCATTCATTTACCTCCTAATAACTTCAAAGCTTTAAGCTAATCAATATTTACTAATTCAATTACCCCCTAGTAGTAACTTTGAGTTAATTACTAATTTAATTAACTACTAGTAGTATCTTGAAATTAATTACTAACTACTAATTCAATTAACTCCTAATAACTTAAAGTTAAATACTAATTATTAATTCAATTCCTTCCTAGTAACTTTAAGTTAATCACTAATTCTATTATCTCTTACTAATAATTATAAGTTAATTATTGATTACTAATTTATTAACTGCTAGTAGTAACTTGAAGTTAATTATTAGCATTAATTCAATTACCTCGTAATAACTTGACGTTAATTACTAACAACTAATTCAATTACCTCTTAGTATTAACTTTTGAATTTAATTTTATTAACTAAAAACTAAACTAAAACTTCTAATTTCATTAACTCCTAGTAGTAACTTGAAGTTAATTATTAACATTAATTCAATTACCTCGTAATAACTTGAAGTTAATTACTAATTGCTAATTCAATTACCTCTAAGTAGTAATTTTAAGTTAATTACTAATTCAATTACCTCCTAGTAGTAACTTTAAGCTAATTACTAATAATTCAATTACATCCTAGTAACTTTATAAAGTTAATCTTAGTAAAGTAAATGGCACCACAGATCGATCTCCTTACAAAGCAAAATCCTATTATGAAATTCATTTCACACTTCAGGGAAAGTATCTGGTGATATCCCAATATCGGCAATTGTGACAAATTAACGAAATGCCTGAAAATTAATTGTATAAACTGACCAGCTACATGCATTCGAATTACATCGTTATCTATATAAAAACGGAAAAAAAACAGCACACCTATGACTGTAAAACCCCAAAACCAATCCAACAACATGGGTCACACACTACTTTGAAAGACAACACAACTTTGATTTTGAGAAAATACAAATACAAACTAAACTTTCTAGAAAGAGTTTACATTAACAGAGACACACACACAGCATTAATTTGAGAACAGTTGGGCTGGGAAAATCCGGCCGTAGCTACACCAAAATCAAATAGCAAATAAACTATTAAACCCTATTTTTATCTTTCCCTTTCCTTCGTTATCATCCTTAACACTTCCTTTCCAATAATGAATGCCGAATTTGTGACCCATCCAGAAAATCCCCATTCTAGATTTCCTTTGAGCTAAATAAAACCGCCTATGATCAAAGAAAATTGCCCAGATTTACCGCTTCGTATAAAAATGAAGCATACAAATTCATGTTTCACTACACTTTCAATTTAGAACCTATAAACTATACGTAAAGGTATAATTTTGATCTGATCTTGAATATTAGAATTGAGATATAAAATAAAACTTTCGAACAGAATTTGTTTAATTTAATCTTTTCTTCCTCGCTTATAAACATTAAATCTAAAATCATTAGATTTCGAGTCCGATTGACCAAATAACATTTTTCAATTAATTAATCTTTATGTAAGGTATTGGTTAAGATGAAAAATATTATTAAGTCTAACTTTATTCCATAAAGATAAGAAATCAATCTTTCTAAAAATCTAAAAAAATAGGATAAAATCGGAGGTGTGAAAAAATTTTTAATTAGTAGAGTCGAGATGACTTTTTGTAATTAGTGGTTGTTCTTTTAGAATTGCAGTCAGAAATTCCCAGTTTCTACGCAATAATTTTGTCGATGTCGTAAGGGGCGGTCAAGAATGAGGTAGTTTAGGAAAACATCTTTTTCATGTTTTTTCCGACGTTCCGCGTTTCGACCTTTATTCGGGTCATCTTCAGGCCTGGGTAAATAGCAGAACATATGCACATTGGAAAAAATACAATTTAAGATGTAAATATAAATTTTTGAACCAAGTTTTTCATGCTCAGGTAAAGTTGGTGTTGTGTGAAATTGTTGTAGATAACAGTACCACTTTATGCTCTGAAGATGACCCGAATTAAGGTTGAAACGCCGGAAAAAAATTATTAAACAACCAGTTACTAAATAAAAGCAAATTTAAGAAAAAATTTCTTGCGTATTTTTGTTAAAATTTTGCTCTTAATGGTCACTTGAAATCCACATTTACATAGGGTATCATTGAGTCACATTAAAAAATCTGTGTTGCAGGTTGTCAGATTACTTTTTTAAAATAAATTTGTTAATCTAATTTGCATCAAACTACTAAGAATAAAATAATAGAATTCAAAATTGTCATAATTATATTTCGACGTCCTGGAAATAAAACCAAGTTGTGAATTGCTAGCATTATTTCTATTTTTTCAAAATTCAGCCCATCATATTTATAATTTTGATTTGTCTAATTTCTAAGCTTTTTCAATAAAATGTATTAATGTTTTAGTCCAAGTGATAGCTCTGGCTGCGGGTTAGGAACATTCCGTCCAAAATGGTTACAACACTTAGCCCACACCAGATCCTTCATGATCGTTTACGGACTGCTCGGAATGGTGCAATCCATGACATTCGTTTATTTTATAGCCACACTCACAACGTTAGAAAGACAATTTGGCATACCCAGCCGAACAACCGGTAAAGATTTTTTTTAAACTTGAATCATTTTTTTTTTATTATAAAATTTTTTTATTGTTTGTAGGAGTCATGATCAGCGGAAATGAAGTCAGCCAGATACTCCTGTCACTGGTTCTCACCTACGCAGGAGGACAGAGAAACCGTCCTCTATGGCTGGGTTGGGGTGTGGCATTGTCAGGTATATCCTGTTTTATCATCGCTCTGCCACATTTTATATATGGACCTGGGAATCATGCTCTCTCTTTTACTAAAGAATACATTGAAGAACATGGAATTAACCAGACATCAATTGATCTAAGTAAGTACATGAAATAATGTTTGGTAATTTATCTAGTGTTAATTACACTAAAGCTTGTTTATTTTCAAACCTAATTGAATTTGTCTATTTAGAAGAAAAGATGGGCTTGTGTTCTAAAGAGAGATCTGTAAAAGATTGTGATATGGGAGAATATTCCGTAATTCCGTCAGTCCTTGTATTTATTTCTCAATTCATTCTTGGTATCGGCAGTACTCTTTACTATTCCCTTGGTCAAACTTACATCGATGATAACACGAAAAAGACAAAAACTCCAATGGTATTAGGTAAGTTTAACAAAAATAATCATAAAAACAACAATAATTTGCCACAACGGTTAAGGCATTGGAAAAGCACTCAATACTGTAATGTAAAGGTCCTGGGTTCAAATCCAGCAGCCTTGCATTATTAATCTGTTTATTTTTTTATTTCAAAAACACCGGCATCCTGATTCAACTAAATAACAGATAGCTAAACCTCATTTTCAGGATTCACTTTTGCATTAAGGACCATTGGGCCATCTATCGGTTTTGTAGTTGGATTCCTTTGTCTGAGTATTTATGTGAGCCCGAATTTGACTCCTCTCATTGACAAAAAAGACCCAAGATGGATTGGAGCATGGTGGCTAGGTAAATAGGTTTCTTATGTATCTTGTTTTATTTTTATTCATTCTTTTGTGTTAGGCTGGTTGGTATTGGGCTCGGTGATGCTTGTATTTGCATTCCTTATATCTTTATTTCCAAAACATTTGCCTCCGAGTAAAAACAAAGTCGACGATAAGATGAACGTCAAAAAGAAGTCAGAAACTCCACTTTCTGAAAAAGAAGCTCCTTCTTTTAAAGGTTTCTGTCAATTTTATTATAAATTTTTTAAAACTTTTTTTTTTTTAATAATATTATTATTGTTTCAGAGTTTCCCACAGCTTTGAAAAGATTGCTCAAAAATAAACTACTCGTCATTAATATATTCTCAGGTGTGTTTTACATACTCGGTAGCTCTGCTTATATCACATATTTAGCAAGATATATTGAAGTCCAGTTTGAAAAAAGTGCAACAAACGCAACTATTGTACTTGGTAAGCTGTTAAAAATAATTATTATGCGAAGTGGAAAATTAATAAATCGTGTGTTTATAGGTCCTGCGGTACTCGGTGCTATGGTCATCGGGTTCCTGATTTCAGGCTATGTCATATCAAAGTTTAAACCGAGACCGAAATACCTTCTAGGATGGAATGTTATTGTCGGAATGGTGTACATTGTAGGTGAAATCACACTTATGTTTATAAGTTGTCAGGACACAAATTTAGTCGGCTTTAACAGGGATACAAATAGGCAAGTTTTTTTTTATAAAGTATGCTTGGACAAAAAGTATACATATTTCTTAATGACATCTATAATGGTGAAGGTATTACCAAAGTCGATTAATATCGAATGAAACCAAAAAAAAAACCTTACGTTCTTGTTGTACTAGAATATTTAAATATAAAATGGCTTATTTTATAGAATAGATGTAATCAACCACTGTAACAATGATTGCGGCTGTGAAAATCTGAAGTACTCGCCTGTATGCTATGAAGAAAAACTGCTGACTTTTTACAGCGCTTGCCATGCCGGTTGTCATCAAGCTAACAAAGGCGATAAGAACAAAGTAAGCCAAAAATTCTAATGTTTATCAAAATGATTGTTAATGCAGAATTTTTAGACTTATGAAAACTGCATGTGCTTATCGAACGACCCAGAAGCGAGTGCTGAGTATGAAACGTACGTTTTGAAAGATGGGCCGTGTCTCATGCCATGTGGATACAATTTTCAAATATTTATAGGCCTTATGTGCATCATGCAGCTTTTAGGGAGCAGTGGGAAAATTGGAAACCTTCTAGTCAATTATAGGTAAATCAGTTGAAGAAGTAAAAAAACAATTAATGCAGATTATTTAAACCATTTTGTATGACTTTTTCAGAGCTGTGTTACCTGAAGATAAATCATTTGCACAGGGTTTTGCTTTACTGTTAATAAGTTTATTGGCTTTTATTCCTGGTCCAATATTGTTTGGTGCTATTATGGGTAAATTAAATATTTAAAACAAAAAATATATATAACAGAATATACATATATTTTAGATGCTTCATGCCTAATTCGAGATAGCGATTGTGCAGAAAAAGGAAACTGCTGGTTTTATGACAAACACTCATTCAGGACTAATTTAAATATGGCATCCGTTGGTAAGTATCTCGTCAAGTAAATAATAAACTCTATCTTGACAAAAATTGTTTTTCAGCGTTTACAAGCATAGGAGTGATCCTCGACGGTTTAGTCTGCTACATGGGAAGAAATCTTCCACTTTACGATGAGGAAGAGCAAGCAGAGGAAAATGGACAAATCAAAACAAGCTCAATGTAAACATACAAAAAATGAAAGTTGTTATTTTACTTAATTGGAAAGTACCTGTTTTGTGTACATAAAAATTGTATATTTTGTTTGTAATTTATTTTTTAAATATATTTCTATGTTTTACTGTTTTATTAAATTGATCATTCCCTCATGGAAATTAATTTAATATGAATTCTACACGGTTAAGTAAAATTTAACTGTAAAAAATAATTTATTATGAAAAAGCACAACTGGAAAATTGAAAATATATCAAGTTTTTGGAAAATAATTTGAAGGAACAACACCCATTTCTAAAATCAGGCAAGGACCGCCCTGATGGGACAGCCAGGTTGTGTTCAAACCCTTCAGCCCCAACATTTGCAACTGAAAGACACCTTTTGTTTTATTTGGCTTATATATATCACTCATCAGCACATTCACATCTGAAGAGGTTACAACCAAAAACAGAATCTTAAGAATAATACCTGCGCACTGTTGTGCAGTGGTTTCGTACACAATAAACCACATTATTTGAACCACAAGATGCCTGTTTTTATATTCTCAATAAGCTTGTGTGAAGTACCACATTACAATGTTAAACAACCGAAACACCCTCATGTGGTGGACCCCCCCCCCCCCCCCGACCAAATAAAAACAAAAAATTCCCACAAGATTCACTGGAAAACTAATCCCAAAATGGCAAGCATTCAGTTGCTAATTGTTTTAAATGAATGATAGTTTGAAGATATATGTGTATATATTGGGTTGTCCGGAAAATAATGCAGGATTTTGGTATTAAACAAAAAAAAAGAAACTAGTTACTTTAAAGCAATGTTCTTTAATCAAAATAATTTCCCATACTCTCAATACATTTCTCCCAACGTGTTGGAAACTTATTAATTCCGTCTGAGTAGAATTCAGAATTTTTAGAATTGATAAAGTCAATAAATGCATTTTCCAGTTCCGTTTGATTTTTGAATATTATGTGTTGTAAGTAGTGGTCCAGGTGTCTAAAAAAATGGTATTCAGTAGGCAGGCGAGAGGTCCGGAGAGTAGGGTGGGCGAGGCAAAGTTTCATAGCCAAGCTCCAATAATTTTTGTGACGTTACACGTGACACATGTGGTCGAGCGTTGTCGTGCAACAAACTTTTCCACTTTTCCAATCGCCTTGAGGTGGTCAGCGACGGTCGTTTTACTGACTTTGAGTTGCTCTGCAAGTTCTCGAACAGTTGTTTTGGGGTTTTCTTCCACCACTGATCGCAGAACATCATCATTAAGAGAGGAAGGCCTTCTACGACCTTCTTCATCTTCAAGGCTGAAATCTCCCTCCCGAAATTTTTTAAACCACCTTTGCACAGTGCACTCAATAACACAACCCTCGCCCCAGACTTGGTTAATGTTTCTAGCCGTTTGGGCTCCGCTTCGGCCGAGTTTAAACTCGTAAAAGAAAATCGTACGAAATTCTCGCTTTGACATTATAAGGATGACTGAATTATTTCCAAGTAGCGGAATGCTACAGAGGTAAACAAACAATATCATTTGGAAGAGGATTAATAAGTGTTGACATTCATACAAATGAGTAATCCTGTAAACGTAAACAGAATATTTTATATAGATTTTTTTTAATGAAAACTTAAAATCCTGCATTATTTTCCGGACAACCCAATAATTCTAGTGAGGCAGCCATTGGGTTTGTCAAGGATGATTACACATAAACCTATAAACTGAAATTTGAACTTCTCCCACTTCCAGTACACCCTAACATCATTATTTATAATTAGCTTACAAAAAGTAAAAGCTGTTTGAATTGAGTTTTCATTTTCCAAGAACCATCCTAATAATAGCTTAAATAGAAATTATTATGTGTCTCTTTTCTTGTGAATATTCAGAAATATGAGATGTGGTCTGGTGTGATATAGATTTCAGATAAACATTTTTTTTTTTTTTTTCGTGCCAACGTTTTGATCTTTATTGAGTCATCTTCAGGGCTCATAGTGTTTGTCTTCTGTTCAATTGTGCCATTCTTGCGTGTCGTGTTGAGAGTCTTTGAGCTCTGAAGATGACTCAATAAAGATCAAAACGTTGGCGCAAAAAAGAAAACGTTTATCTGAAATCTACACACACCAGACTGCATCTCACGATATCTGGATAATTATCTATTATCTCAGAAATCATGAGATGTGGTCTGGTGTGATGTAGATTTCAGATAAACGTTTTCTTTATCGTGCCAACGTTTGGTTTTTATTGAGATCATCCTCAGTGCCTTAGATTTACAGACATTGTTTGCATTTAACAAATACATGTGAAATGTGGAAAAAAGTGAATTTATACAATGCAAAAAAATATTTTTTACGTTCAATCAAAATATTTCTACTCACTCAAATTGTTTGTTTTCTGCGAAATTGTGCCATTCTTGTGTGTTGTGTTGTGAAGATGATCTCCATAAAGACCTCACCAGCACTTTCAATATGACACGCAAGAATGGCACAACCACACAGGAAACAATACTTCGATTGAATGTAAAAAATATTTTTTTGCACTGTAAAAATTCACTTTCTCCCGCATCCTACATGTATTTGTTAAATTTAAACAATGTAAATCCCAGGCCCTGAAGATGATCTCAATAAAGGCCATAACGTTGGCGTGATAAAGAAAATGTTTTTCTGAAACCTCCATCACACTAGACTGAATCTCACAATTTCTGAATAATCATACTAAAAGTGTATATCTTATGAGAAAAAATTAAATTAAAAATTTACCCTTGTTTAACATAATTTACTTAGTTTAATTAAGTACATTTTAAGCTATTACCAAAGAATAATTGTTAGTACAGGATAAAATGCACACAAAAATTACAAAGCAGATAGAGTGTGGACAGATTGCAGATTTTGTACACTCCAAACTCAGTTCATAAATTCAAAACCATAAATTTCTCTACTGTATAGTTTGTTGCTGAGTTTTGTGTGCATACTAACCACTCAAACACATTTCGGCATTGCACCTCACTGAAGATGGCGCAATTCCAAAATGCATTTGAGTAGTTCAACAGACCCACGAGTGAATATGAACCCAATAAGTGACTCAAAGCCGGTTCAGCATGTACGCTGCTCATATTATTTAAACATTAAGTGTATACATATGTAATAGTTTCTAAGATTGAAAGAACTCGTGAAAAGAACTTATTCCTCAAAAGCTTGACAAAGGTGGTTCTTTTCTTTTCGTTCCAATCAGCCATATCCTGATTTTTATTAAAAAGGGAGAGACATATAGTTTTGTTGATTTAAAAAATTTCATGAAGACGATTCACAATTCATTGCAACTGTTTAAAAATAGGTTTAATTTCTGAGTTGTAATGTAATTTAATGTAAAAACAAAATATCAATTCGTGAGATATAATTGTTTATTTATTGTTCACTGTTGCAAAATTACGAATTGTTCTCCTTTTTCATAGAATTAGAATGAAAATGTTTTTAAAATCATTGTTTGAGCTCCTAATAACTGCTAGAGCATCAAGTGGTGAAATAGGAAGACTTATGTTCATGTTGATTGCTGAGCAGTGAACACTCAAAAACCTTCTTGGGTGGTTATGTTGTTTACTTATTAACTCAACAAAAGACCTGCTGAGTAAAGCATGATAATTATATTAATTGCGGAATAATAACAATTAAATAAAAAGATCAAATATGAAGCTTGTAAGTATCCTATGTATTTCTAGGCTAGTGTCATGTTGTATTTTTGTTTATTATTTATCATATTTTGTATAAAACATGTTGGTCGCATGCTGAGTGAAATTATAATGGAATATATGCTACATTATATTTATATTTTACTAGATTAAAATAATAATTATGAGTCAAATTGATTTTTTTTTCTATAAAAAGCCATATTTTATTTTGTTTTAGTACTGTTTAAGTAGTCATCCAAATAAGCCATGCTATATATTGAGGTTCAAAGAAATCACTGTCATGCTGGATTGCGGTTTGTCGGCGCAGACTGCGCTCAACTTCATTCCGCTACCGCTTGTCCCGAGCTCCAGGCTCGCCAATCTGCCCGGCTGGATGCCGAGAGATTCTGTCGAACCACATTTGGAAGGGGTACAAATCGTCGGCCGTATTTGGGATAAGAACTTTCATTTTTGTTCTTCCGTTCTTGCAGGAGCTAAAGGAATGCTGCGGAAGGGTTTTTGTCGACTCTTCGCCCGAATTTTGCCCACCTCTTGCCAACATGGTCGACTATTCGGAAATCGACATCGTCCTTATTTCAAACTATTCATCAATGCTGGCCCTTCCTTTCATCACAGAAAAGACTGGTTTCAAAGGTGTCGTCTATGCAACAGAACCAACATTACAGATTGGAAAGTACGTGATAAAGTATTTCTTATCAGTCTTTTTTTTTATTTTTTTTTTTTATTGTTATATTCTAGGCTATTCTTAGAAGAACTTGTCGAATACCTTGAACAAACACCAAAAAGAAATCAAGCAAAGTACTGGAAAGAAGTTTTGCATTTACTTCCTAGTCCTCTGTGCGATAGTTTCCGACCAAGGAGCTGGAAACGGCTTTACTCGCTTGCTAAAGTCAAGTCGAGCCTATCAAGGATCAAAGTTGTTGGATATGATGAAAAGCTGGTTTGTACTTATTTCTTTTAAAACATCGAATCAAAATTATCACCAATTTTTCTTAATTTTAAGGATGTTTATGGCGCACTTAAAGTCACTGCAGTTAGCTCGGGCTATTGCTTAGGCAGCAGCAATTGGGTGATTAGCTCGGATTATGAAAAAGTAGCTTATGTCAGTGGCTCCTCTACATTAACAACTCACCCTAGGTAAAAATTTAAAATAAAAAAATTAAATAAATTATTTTTAAAAAAATTATTGTGTTTTAGACCTATGGATCAGTCAGTTCTTAAAAACAGCAACGTGTTGATTCTCACAGGCCTGACGCAAACACCTACTTCTAACCCTGATTCGATGCTCGGCGAATTATGCGTAGCAGTTGGTTGGTTCAATTAATTATTTTTTAAAAAATTGTTTGATTTTTTTTGTAATTTTAAGCGATGACTCTGAGAGCAAATGGGTGCGTTTTGATCCCTTGCTATCCTTCCGGAGTCGTTTATGACATATTCGAATGCCTTTCATCATATCTCGACAATACGAACTTGGCGACGATACCAATGTTTTTCATTTCACCTGTTGCCGACATGTCACTCGGGTACTCAAACATTTTGGCAGAGTGGTAAGTTTCCAAACGGCTTCTTCCATATTTATTTAATTTTTTAAAACTAATATCTACCCGGTTATCTGCAGGTTGTCCAATACGAAACAGAGCAAGGTTTATCTGCCGGAAGAACCTTTTCCTCATGGATACTTGGTGAAGATGGGAAGGCTCAAACATTACAAAAGAATTTACTCCGAAGGATTTAGCACAGACTTTAGACAAGTGGGTATTTTCTGGGTTCTGAAAGACCCTTTTTTCTCATCTGAGACAAATTTAAATTATTGCATTTTATTCAATAATATTGAAGTCCAAACCTATATTGATATGCCTATAAGAAGTATCAATGTATTGGGTTATTGTTATCATTTTTAATCCTGTAATTTCCTTCATTTTTTATTACACTTCCAATGTTTTAGTAGCAGAAATATCCTTGTAAATGTCTGGATAAGAAGAAATTTGTGAGTGCGATTGTCAGAACATTTGCGTTCAAAAGTTCCCAACCTTTTAAGTGGCTCTCCAAGGCACAGAACAATTAAAAATTGAAAGGGGCATATGTTGCCTGTCGAAAAACAGCGATTTTACTCCTAAGTGAGTGAACCTGTCGTGTTGCATCAATACACATGGGCTGGTCGTTTTTCTTTCAGTGATGCCCTAAGATGCTCTAACTGTGCGCATTAAACCTATTATATATGAACACTCAAAATGTGTTTGATACACCTCATGCCTCTTGCTACTATAGAATATGCTTTCCTGGGAAGTTCTTTGTTTGTTCCGTGGCATCTGATTTTTTCAAAATGACATGAATTTTGTTTCTTTCTTCTTTCCTTCCCTCTTACTTTTCTTTTTCTATCTCCTTTTAACCTTTTGCTCCTTTCTATTTTTCTCTCATAATGTGATTTCATTATTTGATTATAAATACTATGATTATATTATTGTCCTTATTGATTTGCACATTTTATCATGTTTTATTATTTTACTTTGTTTATAAAACTCAATTTATTTCTAAAATATGTACAAGTGAGGGTACTTAAAGCCCTATTTGTACCTTTAAAATAAATAAAATAACACAAAAAATCCAGAAATATGAATATAACGTAATTACCGAGATGGACATCAGTGTAGATTGAACAATACGCCCGTAAGAAATGGTAAGATTAGGTCTGTGTTTTTCTATGAAAAATGTCAACATGTGTTTTGAGGGTGTACCAAACACCATGTTTTGAGCGTTCGTGTAAAATAGTCCTAAGTGTATGGTAGCATGGTAACTGTTCCCAATAAATTATTCCTCGAATATTCCACTACAGAGTAGGACCTTATAAGGGGGCAATTCTGCTCTTTACATGCGATGGCGGTTTTTCATTCTTCTTGCAAAAGGCCCTTCAGTGTTTAAAATTCTTTTAAGAGACCCCCACTTCTCATCAACCAATGACCAAATAGGAAATAAACCCGACCAGTTTATTCCTATTCAGATGTGAAATACAAAGCTATGTGGTTTTCATCATCTTTGTTCCTGATGGACGATATATGGATTCCTCCTCTGGTGTTTCACAGCATAACCCAGAGATCGGATTCTTCTTTTTGTTGTTATGCGATGCCTCTTTAATCTCTCTGATGGCTCTGCTACACCATTTGCTTTCGTCCTCCAATTCTTAACAAGCCTTCGGTTTTAAGTTCATTAGGTGTTCCTTGATGAGGGTGGTCTTCATCTAATTCTATTTATAAAATGTTGGAACCACCGTTGGCTCACATGTTCAGTTACTGTGTTAACACTGTAATTCCAAATACATTTCTTCACACATCTGCCAATTTTGGGATCAAGTATGCCTTTCTTAAAAATCTCTTTCAACAATGTTTTTCCCACACTAGAGCTAACTATATACATAATAATAATCTCCTTTGTAAGGATGAATGTTATTTTTATTTTTTTAATGGCCTCATGAACTGTGCATATCTAGCCAGACTTTTTGCGAATTCGTTTTTTGGGGGGAAGGGTATCATGAAAAAAGGGCCAGAGGCGACGTCGGGAATTGAACCCACGACCGCAGGGTCTACTAGCCGAGAGTCTCTCACGCTAACCACTCGGCTACCGCGGCCCCCTAGGATGAATGTTGAAATTTAAAAAAAAAAAAAAAAAAACAATATATACAATTTAATATTTACATTTTACAATCCATTAAAAAAATTAATTATTAATTAATGAAGGTTTTGCCTTTTATGTTCAGATAACTCTTCTGATCAAATGTCTGAAATGTTTGTCAAATCTTGAGTGTTAAAAGTTCAAAACTATGTTTTTATATTCCTGTATTTTATTTTTTTATTTGTAATATTATTATTATTTTATATTTATTTTATTGTATATTCACTTTCAGCCTTGTATCGTTTTCTGTGGGCATCCGAGTTTGAGATTTGGCGATGCTGTCCACTTTATTGAGCAGTGGGGCTCCAATCCACTCCATACCGTTATTTTTACGGGTAATTTTTTTTTTTTTTTTTCTGTGTCAAACTTCACAACAGAAAATGTTGGAATAAATCAACCTTTGATATTTTCCAAACAGAGCCCGATTTTCCATACTTGGATGCTTTGGCACCATTCCAGCCTCTTGCTATGAAAGCTGTGCACTGTCCTATAGACACAAGTCTTAATTTTACCCAGGCAAACAAGCTGATACGAGAATTGAAACCAGGTACTTTGGTTGTGCCACAAGCTTACACTCAGCCGCCTCCAGCTCATGCACACCGATCCGAACTGGCTATTGACCAAGTAATAATTTTACTTCTGTGTTTTCGTTTCATTTTAATAACAATATCTATCGTACAGGAAAGTCGATATGTTATTTCCATCACAAGAGGGGAAGTGGTTTCATTGGCCGTTAAAAGGCACACAGCGAAAGTCAGCTTGTGTCCAACTTTAGCCGATAAAATTTTGAGCTCAGAAGTCCGACCCGGCATAACCCTGGCGACAATAACGGCAGCGTTGCATGTCAAAGACAACCAGCACAATATTACTGAACTGCCGGAAGAGCCGACTTCAAAGAAGAGGAAGCTTGCGTTGAAGTGTGAAGAGGCTTTGAAATCGCCGAGGTACGAATGGGGGACGCTCGACGTAGAAAATTTCATCAAAAGGTTGAAACAGGAAGGAATCAACGACACAAAAGTGGAACACAATATGGGAGGATATATCATACATTTGGTATTTGACTTTATCAACTTATTATTTATTCATGAATTTAATTGGAATACTAAAACCACACAAAAACCCCTGTGCCCCATCCAATAAGTCTCATTATTTTATACAAAATCTTTCAACATTTCTTCCTAATTTGAGTCTAAAAACAATTCCCAATCATCAGTTTTGATTTCGATGCTTCTATTCTTTTGTTCAGCCGTGTTTCAGAGCTACAGAAGCATTTGGCTGAATATGGCAACCTGTCCACTTTTACATCTTAAAAAGTATTCTCACTAACACCTATCTCATCCTGAAGACCTTCCTCTCAGAACAATGGTTTAGTGTGAAAATTGGCACCAATTTTTCACCTCACACCATCAAAGTTGGAATTCCACAAGGAAGTATCCTAGGTCCAATCCTCTACACCGTCTACACTGCTGACACCTTCACATCCAAACACACAACCTATGCGGATGACACCACAATCCTATCACATCTTCAGGAGCAACACATCTGAAGCGCATTATCGAATGGTGCACTCAGAAGCAGATCAGGTTGAGCAAGCAAATATGCCTATGTGTAACATTTATGCTGAAACAGCAGTACACATACACAACAAGGTAATACCTATATTCAATCATGTACACAAACTTGGGCATTACAATTATGATACTAGAATAGACTTACACGGAACCCACATGCATGATTAAAAAAACAAGAACTTAGTAAAAGACACTTACTCAGACTACTAAGCCTAGATTTAAATTTTTTTTTAAAACTACTTACAAAATACTTGTTTGGATTTTCGTTTCATTTACTTTTTTAAAGAATCGCCTAGTTTGTTATTATTTGTTTATTATCCTATACCGGGAAGCCGGTCCAAAGGATAGGCCGACCCACTCCGGGTACCTCAAGTCAGTCACCTTATGACCGAGTCTGGTTCATTTCAGCACGTTCCGCTTTACAACGTTTTACTATTTTTTTTGTGTGAACCCGCAAACGCTTTTCTACAGACCGCTTCCTGTAAAATCTCTTCCAGCATCGCTTGGAATTTTTCTGAATTGATTTAACACCTCGCCGAAACGCCGGAGTTGCTTTGTAAGTGGGCCGTCCTCCCCCAAATACCCTATTTTCATCGATCCTGGACCCTTCTATTTCCTGCCCACCTTTATCATTCGCCATAACATCAGCTTGGTGAGTCGTTATTGTTCCATTTTTTATTTCATATTTCAATCATTTTTATTTTAAACTGTTTTATTTTATGTTTCCCCCGTTATATGTTATTCGGGTGGTCCTCCATCGGTTAAAAACCGCACAATACTCATCAGACCGATTTGGACTGACAGAGTCGAACTGCAAGGCTAGACCAAATCCTCCAATATCTAATAAATCCAAAAGTTCCTAAACGTTAGCGCTCAAAAGATAATAACTACCTTAAAATTTGTAAAGGATTTTGTTAATTTTCACTCTAAAAAACCCACTAGCCCAAACTCTTTCCTCAGCAACCCACTCTTATTTTTTCTTTTCTCCCCACTACCTCCTGGTATGACAATCTGTCAGATTTGCATATAATTATCTATACTATTTGCTCAATGTATATTTATATTGTAAATTCACTGGTTTCGTGGTCCGTTCGACCAATTAATATAACACAATTAATTACGGTTTTTAGTTGAGATGAAAAAAAGTTAATGGCACGAGAGGGATTCGAACCCACGACCTTCGGCTAGATACGCCGCTGCTCTACCA
>CM077103.1:30940764-30982765 GCA_039619505.1 Cimex hemipterus | reverse complement strand
GGGATTCGAACCCACGACCTTCGGCTAGATACGCCGCTGCTCTACCAACTGGGTACCACTCGTAAGGTGAGGTTGAGATGGGGAGTTGATGTCCAAGAGGATCGAGGTCACGATAGCTCAGGTGGTAGAGCAGCGGCGTATCTAGCCGAAGGTCGTGGGTTCGAATCCCTCTCGTGCCATTAACTTTTTTTCATCTCAACTATAAACTATAATTAATTGTTTTATATTGTAATATTTTTAATTTTGTTACAGCAAGAAGAAGATACAGTCATTCAAATTGAAGATTCAAACACTCATATATACTGTGAAGCGAATGATCTCTCGCTAAGGCAAAAATTAAGAACGATCCTAATGCAGTGCTTAAATTCTTTTTAATTAATGTATTATGTTTTTAAATAAATTAAATATAGTTATTGTATATTGTAAAAAAGTCATGTTTTTCTTTTAGCTTGTTCCATGTTATTGTGATAAATATACACTCATATTTTATTTTAAATCATCTTCTTTTTCTTTTCTTTTTTTTAAGTATTTCAACAACTAGTTTATATAAAGCCTCAGTGTGCTGGTCTTTTTGAAAAAGAGCCCATTCGTAAGTATGTTGGATTTGAATCCAGCGACTCTCAATTCTAACCTGGAAGCTTTACCTCACAACGATGTGCGCCATGTCAAGGCCTAAAACGTTGCGGCCACCGGCACCCAAATTATTCACAGTTTAAACAACATTAAAGCGGGAAATGAAATTTAGCTATAAACTCGGAGACCTACTTCATAAGAGATTAAGATAAAACTTGTATTTCATTTCTTATTTTTAACAATGACATCATTAAACGTTGCCCAATATAATATGCTTGGTGATTAAAAATGGCAGTGAAATTTTCAACTTTTACTTAACCATGATACTACTTCCTGTTCAGCCTAGATTTGATAAAATATATACAGCTACTTCAATTTTTTAAAATAAATTTTGGTAGGCATTTACATACTGGTTCCATTTAGTTTCACTGATGTAAATTGCATTTGAATAATATCAAAACCCTTGAGAATACAGTGCCAGTACATACTTATTGAAACAACCTGACTAATTTCATTTTTTATATACCCAGCAGAAAATAATTTCAAGCTTTTTGGAATTTTTTTTTTTTTTCAATTTTTAAGGTTGATAATAAAGTCGGTGATAGATGAGTAGTTGTTGTTTGCAAACTGCTTCGTTGCAACTCTATTTTTTGATAAAGCTATAAAATAGTCTGGAGTAACGATGGCATTGTCCTTCCTCCAACATTTTTTTTTTTTTTGTTATATTTTCTATTACAAACTTCTTTTATACATTTGACATTCAACTATATTGAAGCTAACAAATATAATTTTTTTTTTTACAGTTCAAAACTATTGTTTTAAGGTCTCTTACGAGAAATAATGGCAATTATTTTCCAATAAAGCGTCAATCAGCGTGAATTGACAGTCTTTTGTCTTCATTTTCACCAAATATCCTTTTTTCAAAAATATTTTTATTTATGACCTTTTTTTGTACGTGAAAACTTTGTTTTTATAGGCCTTATTATTTATTATTCTGATTTTACGGTGGTTCAGCGATCCTGTTCCATTTTCTATATACATTATTGATGTATTTTATATTTTAACATCACAAAAAAAAAATCAACAAAAAGTTAAAAAGCTTGAAAATGTATTTAATAATTATCGTGAGATGTGGTCTGGTGTGATATAGGTTTCAGAAAACCATTGTCTTTATCGTGCCAACGTTTCGATCTTTATTGAGATCATCTTCAGGGCTCAAAGTGGCATTCTCAACACGACGCGCAAGAATGGCACAATTGAACAGAAGACAAACACTTTGAGCCCTGAAGATGATCTCAATAAAGATCGAACGTGGCACGACAAAGAAAATGGCTTTCTGAAGCCTACATCACACCAGACCGCATCTCACGATTTCTGAATAATTACCGATTAACGGTCACTAACCACCGCACATGTATTTGTAATGTTAAAAAATAAAAAACACAACTTACAAAAAAATTTTTTTGTAATATTAAAAAATAAAACATATTTACTTGAAAACGCCACAGGACTGCCGTACCTTCGTAAAGATTAATTATTTACGTTTTTTTTTTCTTTCACTTTTTGTTGAAATATTTGTTTTATAATTTTTTTTATTTTTATTTATAATGTTAAGATATGAAATATATGGTTTAAAAATGGCTCAGGATGGCTGCTCGTAAATAAATGTGGGTCTTAGTATGTGTTATTATTTTATTTTTTATAATAATGACGACTTTACGTTTTGCCGATTATGTGCCATTTTGAAGTCATATATTTTATTTTTGAACATTAAAAAAAAAATTAGTAAAAACATTTCAACCAAAAGTTTAAAAACGTAAAGCTGTTTTCATGTTAAGACTGATGGGACAGGATCCCGAACGTCGTATATTGAAATCATGTATTTTATTTATTTATTTATTTTTTTTTTTTTGATTTCGATTTTTTTCCATTTTGCGTCAAAACTTTCACGAAAAAATAAAACAAAGGAAGAAAGAATCTTCCATAGTAAAATAAAATTGTTTACGCAACTATTTTTTCCCGTGATTAAAGAAATCGGACTTCCGCAAATGTCAAAACTTTCCTCTTTTTTTTACATTAAATTTAATAAAATCATAAAATTTATTTCTTTTTTTTAAATCAAAATTGTGAGTTTTTTCCATAAATTAAAATTTCCCCATAGGCTTGTATGGCTAATAGTAATAATAATAATAATAATGGAGTCAGACTAGCAACAGTCTCAGCGTGATTATAGGCTCATCTTTATCCTTTTATTCTTCCATTCAAGTATGATAACTAATTCTACATAACAATAATAAGAAACAAAACACAATAACTTTTTATTTATTTATTATTTTTTTTTTTAAATATACCTGAATAGTGAAAACCGCGAATGGTAAGGGATTACTGTACCTCATTCCTGACCGCCCCCATGTATCCAACAAATTATTAAATTACCAGTCACGAAAAAACACATTTATAAATTATTTTTTCTTGGTCTAATTTGGCCATGGCCACATAACTATTCCCTGGTACACGGTTGACATAATTGGACTATTTTTATTTCCCAAAAAACACCAAACCGGTGATCACATTAATCAAATGAATTTAAAAAAAAATGATTGTTCTGGTGATTGCATCAAATTTGGCGTGCCTTGCGTTGGAGGGGGATGTGGTAAGGCGCGAGGAGGGTGAGTGTGCAGTGTGCTGTGTCCGTGTCGCTGTGATGTGCCTGCTCGCAGAAGGGAAAGCGGGCTCGAAGTTGGAGTTGGAACGGGACGAGGACGTGAGTCGAGCGGAGCCGAAAGCCGGCGTGAAGGCGAACGGAAACGAAGCGGCGTGGATCGGACTTAGAGCCGGGATCGGCCGTCGGGCAGGCGGCCGAGGCCGAGGCGGAGTCGCTGTGGTGCCAGGCGGCCGGCGGGCGAAACACGGTCTCGAGCTGGCTCGCCTCGTCGGCCGGGGAGGGGGCGATGCAGTACGCGGCCACCCGAAACAACGACACAGCTCACAGCTCGCACCACGCAACACGACCGTACTCCGCACTCCGCCGCATCGGCCACAGCGGACGAATTCTCTCGTGATTTCATCGATACGGATACACGGCCGCTAGAAAGGGATTCTCCAACTCCTCAACGAAAATAAACGGTAAGCCATTTAAATAGAATTTAACCCGATCTGCCCGGGTGACATCGCCTTCTGGCCGTTTTTGGCCTTCGGGTCGGAAAAGCCCGGTGCCCGCCTTTTGAAAATAGGTTTCCGCCTTACAGGGGCGTCTCGGCAAAAGTGTTGCGCGTTCGAGGCTCGCCTCCTCGCCATTTTCTCCTCTCGCGGCCCCTGCTCCACGAACCGGGCCCTCGCTCCGCTCTTCCCGACCCACATTTTATTTTTAAAAACGCCGTTTTTTCCCCTTTTTATCCGCCCTATTGACTTTTTATAAATTCATATCTTTAACTACGCACGTCAGTTTTATTTTTTCCCCGTTTTAAATAAACTCCCATTAAAAAGGAAAAATCTCTTGATTACACCTTGTTTCTAATTTTCAATTAGATATAATCAATTTAAAAAATCTATCTTTACATTCCACAAATCAATTGTTGTATTTTATTTCAAACAACAAACCCCTAGAATTTTGAAATCAAAACAAAAGTCGGTTAAACAGAAGAAACGTGTACCTGTTCCTATTTGCGGGACTAAAATAACCGTTAATCCCTTGTACCGCGCTAGGATTTCATTTAATCTCTTTTTTTGTCCAAAATTACGTCATATTTTTTTTATTAAAAAAAAAGAAAAAACAATAATAATAAATAACTTTATTGGATCACTCTCTATCAAATTATATATTTTATTGTATATGTACAATTATATTTTAAAAGATTTAATGAAGTGAAACGCACTAATTCTGCTGGTGAAACAAAATTGACTTGGAAATGTACCTAATAGACTAAAAACTTTTAGAATCGATTTCCGAGGACGTGGGGTTTTTGTTTAAATAATTTTCCCTCGCAGTCACTGATGTTTTTGTTTTTAAAAATCTCGCGGTTCCACTCTATTTCCCTGGCAAAGGATGTTATGTGTTATACATAAATGTTTTTATTTATTTTTTAATATTATTTTTTTACTCTTTTGTCTTCATTTATTTTTGTCTATAATTATATATGTTTTGATTATTTGGAGATCGTGAGATGCGGTCTGATGTGAGGTAGGTTTTAAAAACTTCATTGACCTCATCTTCAGGGCCTGGTTTTTATAAATATTATTTAAATTATACAAATACATGAGAAAAAAGTGAAGTTACACAATGCCAGAAATTTTATACACGATCAAAGTAATTGTACTCACTCAAATGTTTGTTTTCTGTTTAGATGTGTCATTATTGGGTGTCGTGTTGAGAGTACCAGTGGGATATTTATGTTTTATGTTTATATACCTTGCATTTTGAAGGTGTGGGGGGGTCTTCTATACCGACATCCTTCGGTCTTTATTTTCGGAAGGATGTGGTATAGAAGATCCTTCCCCACACCTTCAAAATGCAAGGTATATAAACATAAAACATAAATATCTCACTGATACTCTCAACACGACACCCAATAATGACTCATCTAAACAGAAAAGAAACACTTTGAGCGAGTACAAATACTTTAATTGAATATAAAAGATGTTTTATTGCATTGTATAAATTCACTTTTTCCACATCCTGCATGTAATTGTTAAATTTAAACAACACTTTGAGCCCTGAAGATGATCTCAATAAAGGTCGAAACCGTGGGCACGATAAAGACAAGTGTTTTTCTAAATCTACGTCATACTAGACCGCATCTCACAATCTCCAAATAATCAGTTAACTGCCACTAAACACTAAACATATGCATGTAATGTATACAACGAGCAGATTGGATTTTAATTTATGATTGTGGCATTACGGGCGTTTTAGAAAAATGTGTAGAGATTAGTGACCGTTAACGGATAATTATTCAGATATCGTGAGATGCGGTCTGGTGTGATGTGGGTATCAGAAAAACATTTTCTTTATCGTGCCAACGTTTCGATCTTTTATTGAGATCATCTTCAGGGCTCAAAGTGTTAGCCTTCTGTGCAATTGTGCCATGTCGTGTTGGGAGTCAGTTTTTAGAAAAAGCTTTCCATTGGTAGTCGCTTTGGATTAATTAATTTGTAGTATTCATTTAAGAAGTATCTTATCCATAACCTTTTAAGTCGTTTACGTGGTAATTGTGGGGAATGGAGTAATTTTATTAGTGTGTTAATGTGAATTTTATAATTCACTATGTACTTTGTAATATGTTTGGACGGAGGAAAAAACTGTTGGGACGTGAAGTTCTCTGTGAAGTGTGTCATTGTTTATGGTTAAGAGGCTCAAAAACAATTCGTTTTAAAATTTTGTATCGTAATCTTAGATTGGAGTATTTGACCGATCCATAAATTTGCCATCCGTACTTCCAAATATCGATTATTTCGAGATCGTGAGATGCGGTCTGGTGTGGTGTAGGTTTCAGAAAAACATTTTCTTTACTTTCCAAAAGGATAGTTCTTACTCACAGTAAGTTGTTCTGCAACGATCCGGATTTCGAGCCTCTTAGCTCATCATCAGGTTGAAGGACTTCTACAACCACGTCTCTCGAGGTGCATTGCCAAAGTGAAACCGCTCATACCTCCGCCAACGCGACTTCCGGTGAAAAACATGATGATGAGCTAAGAGGCTCGAAATCCGGATCGTTGCAGAACAAGTTACTGTGAGTAGGAACTATCCTTTTGGAAAGTATTGAACACCACACTCACCCCATCATTTAACATTTCTAAACATTTTCTTTGTCGTGCTAGGTTTCGATCTTTATTGAGATCATCTTCAGGGCCTGGGAATTTATAAATATTGTTTAGATTATATAAATACTTGTAGGATGTGAAAAAAAAATTGTACAATGTTAGCTATTTAAGACTCACTCAAAGTGTTTGTTTTCTGTATACATTATTTGTAAACACTTTGAGTGAGAACAAATACTTTGATTGAATCTAAAATTTTCTATCGTTGTATAAATTCATTTTTTCACATCGTACAAGTATTTGTACTTATGTCGGCACCTTTTAACTCAAAAAAGCTGACCCTTGCAGAAAAATGGATGCCCATCCCCACTTCTTCAATACCTAACTTATATAAACAAAAAGCTTTATTATCTCACACTCTCAACACGACTCACAACAACTCTACACAAAAAACATACACTTTGAGTGTATACAAATATTTTGATTTAACCTAAAATTTTATACTGTGTACGTCATTGTATAAAGTACTATTCATTTCGTATATGTATTTGTATAATTTAAACAATGTTTATAAATCCCAGGTCTGAAGATGATCTCAGTAATGATCGAAACGTTGGCCCGATAAAGAAAATGTTTTTCTAAACCTACGCCACACCAGACCGCATCTCACGATCCGTAATAATCATTAATTAACGGTCACTAAACACCTCATATTTGATTTTAATGGTAATTTTGATTATCGGTTAAGTAAGTAAAAAAGCGTTTTAATTCGTTTGTTGGGGGTCTGTTTTTCTAATAGCTTACTATATTTTTTATTGATATCTGCTTAACAAACGGTGGGAAATGGTATATTCACATAGTTGATTTGAGCAAGTAAAAAGCCAAAATAAAAATACGGTCCCATTGGCCATATAATTCTTTTCAATTAATTAAGGTTTTGGTTGAGATAAAAAATGGCTAAAAGGAGGGAAAATTTAAAAGGTGAGGTTTAGATGGGAAGTTGGTGTCCGAGTGGATCAAAGTGGTAGAGCAGCGGCGTATTTAGGTGAAGGTCGCGGGTTCGAATCCCGCACATGACATTGACTTTTTTAATAATATTAACTTAATTCGATAGTAAAATTTACATTTTTTTTAAACTATAAACGCACTTAATCCATTTCAGTTGGTAATGCATTTCGGGCCACGTCCATGCCATTGTCCCCCTTCAAGACTAACTTGGAGGTCAATTTTGCTAAATGTCTGAAGAGGGACCAAGGACATGGCTCGGAATGCATAGCATCTGGAATATAGAGCATATAAATAAATTGGCGTTTTTAGTTTTAAAAAAAATTAAATAAATAAAATAACCAACATTCTATATGGAAAATTTTTTTTCACATTTTTGTCCGAAATCGAAATTCATACAATGTTCATAGGTCATTCATATACGTGTCAGGTAATTTGAAGGTAGAATCTCTCTCTCTCTCTCTCTCTCTCTCCCAAAAAAAAAAAAAAAATTTGGACCAAACCCGTGACCCACCAACCTGCTTGCTCCTCCCCTTGTCAGCTTTGGGCTGAAAATCTTTAAACATATGGCAGCCTCATGTGTGAGCCTGAAACGACCGTTACTTCTAAAAAAAAGTGTCGTATAGATGTAAATGAATTATTTTATTTCTTTAATAATCTTCATAAAACCAAGATATGAAGTCGTTTACAATTAAAAAATAAATAAAAACAATTGTCTGTTGTTGGAGATTTTTTGCTATTGCTTGTTGTACCTTATGTTTTCTCAAAATTGACTGATATTGGTTTGATTTATACAGCTGATATGTATATGATCTATATGTGTCTGCATCTGTAAAAAAATGCGCTAACAAAATCTCAGATTCAGGCTGAAAATCGTTAATCTCTAGGCTGCCTCGTGCGGGGGTCGTTATATCTCTAAAAAGGACTGGGGTCGATTTAAATGAATTATTTTATTGCTTTTATTAACATTGCCCTTAATAATTTCCAGATATTCCTTTATGATTTAACCAAAAACTTCGTTTCACTCTGAAATTCTAAAATTTTTGTAATGAGCTTGAGTAAATCTGTAAATTGAGTAATACTCAAAGTAAAAACAGGGTTGTAAAAAAAAATCTTGTTTCTGATTTAATTAAATTAATTTGATGTGTACGAAGTTAAAAAAATGTGAAGTTAAAGCTTAATTTTAGAAGTAGACTCTTCTCTAGCTATGCAAATCGTCGAGGTTCATGTGTCAAGCTGAGGTGATAAGTTTCTGGGAATCTGGAGGTGGGAGTTGGTGCATCTCTAGTTCTTTCAAACGATTTCCATGTCCTCAATGTTTTTTTAATATATATATAATAATTATATTAATCCGTGTATATTTAGCGGTCATAATTGCCCATATTAATTATTTTAAGTAATTATTATTTTCGTCTAAGGTCTTGGTTGAGATGAAGTTGTATGAACCCATCTTGATCTTTGGCTATCCCGCTCGTGGCTGTTGCTAACTTTTTCATTCAACCTTAGATAAAAAGAATAATTAATTGGTATTTATTGGTATACTGTACATTGTTCTAATGGTATAAAACTCCTGGGCCAAGCACTAGTACATCTGCCAGTACTGCACCTGGAAGACACGTGTTGTGAGAAGCTTGCCACTGCTAGCCCTCAGTTTGTTATTGGATTCAAGTGAGGTTACGGGGCCATCGTCGTTTGAAGCGCCGTGGAGGGTTCTTGGGATGGGAAAAATTGTAGAGGGCGTCTGTTTTGTTAGGATTAGGATGATTTAAAAGATTGGACCTCTTTAACCGAGGGAATGTTAAGGTCATTGTAGATAGTTAGATTGGGGACTTAGTAAGGAGTTTGGATAATTCTTCTGAGGACTTTTGATTGGAAAGCTTGGATTCGTTGGATGCTGCATGGCCCACAGTTGCACTCTATACGTCCAAATAGGCCGAAGTAAAGTTTTGTACAACGTAAGTTTGTTGTCGTAGTTGTCCAAATCGGCTGTTTAGTTCTTGTACTATGGTACTTTTTTATTGTTGACGTATAGACGTGGGCAAGGCTGTTTGTTAACGTGAAGGTGCATTTATCCTCGTTCAGCTTCATTTGCCACGTTTTTGCACCATTCTTCGATGGGCACAACATGTTCTTGGATATTGGAATGGCTTAACTAGAATTGAGTTGACAAAATAGCAGTATTGTCCGCATAGGTTGTAAGAATGGTGTCAGGAAGTATCGACAGATCATTAGTATATAGGATGGGACCAAGAGTGCTCCCTTGCGGGACGCCGGTCTGGATCGGTATGACTTTCCTCAGCGTTCGTTCAAACAGTTTTGGGGTTTGGTGATGAATGGGTAGGAACTGCTTTAGTTTGAAGAGAACTCCCGGGTGCCAGAAAACGTCAAAAGTCCTCAAGTTTTAAATTGGTTTGGGAAACTTTCTTCTTTAATAGGAATTACATGATAATTCTTTATTAATTTTTTACCTTGTATTTCATCCAGTTGTTTCAACCTGTTCAACCAGGGCTAAAAAAAATTAAGAACTGCCAAAGAAAAGTATCGTGAGGCTCGGTTTTCTGTACATGGGTAATCTATGTAAAAGCACTAAGTGCGAAATAAGTGGAGACTAGGTGGAAGGTGTTTAGATGGCCAACGCTAGTAAACGTTATGCTTATTGTTGAGTGATGATGTTTGTCAACCAGGATTTTCTTTGGTTTTATTTCATCCATTATTTATGCTTCGAATGTCACGGAAAGTATCTTGGAAAACCTGGAATATATTCTGCTAATATTAGATCTTGGTTATCGTAATATTCTAGATGAAATTATTCTCTTCCACGGTTTTTTTAAGAGTTTTATTTTGTACCGATTTCCTTATCAGTTTAAGACTGATTCCGTTGGTCGATTCCCACGGCCCGTTCGTCTCGCATCAGAAGCGGCCAGAACTGAAGCCTTATCGAAGAAAATGTCGGTTCCTTTCTTCCCCTCCTATTTAGGTTGGCCATGCTTCCATCCCGTTTTCGTGCTTTTGAAATCGATCCTAACTGCACGCAAATAAAAATGCCGACAGATGGTGGATTCAGCGAGGCTCGCTGGCCTTAATCGACAATGGCCTCGAGACCTCCTAGCCACCTTAATCCTTTACTGGAAGTACCAGCATTGACCGGCTTCTCATAGCCGTGTCCTCCGGGTGCTAGTGCTGTGACCGTTTCATAAATGTCATGTTTCATGTATATAAATTTTAATGGCTATTCCGAGTTGCTTTTATGGCCCTGAGAAGCCTTGGGACTTGGGCCCGAGGGCACCAAATTACAAAAACTTTTTAATCTACACCCAAGTAGAAAGAAAAATATGTCGATTATTTGGGAATATACTGGGGAAAAAATTGATAATGGAAGGTCGTTCTGAGGTCTCTTGAGCTTATCCAATTAAAAAAATTCGAAACGTAAAACAAGTTTCGAGCTTACGAAAACGTAGTATAAAACCATATAATAACCACATAATAAATTTGATACCCACATCATTGAATATAACAGTCAGGCTTGCTCTCTTTATGTAAAAAATGACCTCCCCCCTATTAAAATATTAATAACTGCCTTTCCATAATGCCGAATCTTATTTTCAAGCTGATTAATCCATGATATATCGTACTTTATAATATTTTAGACCATTCGCCACGCGATATTTTGCTGCAGGAGTTGTGTAGTATATGCTACTTCATTTCTATTTGCTTTTTATTAATAACGTCTTGGTTAAATAGAACATATCTGCCACTCCAAAAACGAAATTTAACTCTTTTAGCATAGTCCATTCCTTTGCTATAATTTTAATGTTACTAATTCTGATCCGCCTGCCTATTCTCACTATGTTGGACTGTCAGGCACGTTTAGACAGTGTTCTCCGTGTACGGGATCTTTAAAGATCCCACCTAGCCCGAAAGTCACATTTGCCTATCCAAGGTTAATTAACTTTTATCCAAGTAAGCACTTTGACTTCACAAGTTTTGCCACCGGGCACCTGGGCGATTTGAAGCCCTGTATATATCCACACAAATATATCTTCACCTATATTCTGCTAATGGCATACTAGGCGCTGCTTTTTACTGCTCTATTTCGACAACGGAAGTGCCCCAGTCACTGCGAACCACATCATATGAGAACTGAACCCCCATTAGCCTGGCATCTTCAAAAGCAAACGACGCTTAGGAGCTCTGTCATAAGTCAAACATATCGGTATGAGCAATGGCCCAGCCACCTCCAAAAGAGGTAACTATATAGCGCTAGTATTGGGAGTTGTTCCTAAAGTAAAATTTTTAGTTTTGTAAGGTGAACCCTCCCCGCCTTGGGCAGAACTACTGGCTTCTACTAGTCTATTACAGTAGCTCTGCACTTATCGGTTTAGCCTTGTAATAACTTGCTGCCTCCAAGGTGAATTTGTGACCAGGACGCCGAATGACTAACGTCTCCTACTACGCTAAGCGCAAGAGGCACTATCGCCAAAAAGGTGCACAAATTAGTGATCTATGAGGCACTAAGTGCCTGGGAAAAGAAACTCATCTCTTAAGAAATCTCTCCACCCCCAAATCCACGTCTTCAAGACACATCAGCTTACGTTCGGTGAAGTGCATAAAGTATTACCATTCTCTATTTAATTGGATTCACCCCTAGTGCAGATGACACCTACAAAGCTTAGCTCGCCCTTCTGGGTTGCTTCTCGAATCATAGGCCTTACAGGCTCCACCTTCCTCAGCAGTAAGCAGTTATGTAAGTATGGCTCGTACTTCACCTCACTATTCCCCATCCATCGGTCGAAATCTCCCATGACGAACGTAGTAAGAAGTTATCATCGCACTTCTCGCTTTCTTGTGATGCCTACTATCTTCACCGAATCACGGGAAGCGGCGAATCCGTCTCCTTTACCAAACATCGTTGGAGGCCCTATGAAAATTGTCTCACTTAGACGAGTTACCTTATCCGCCAAAGCTTCAGTTTAGTCCGAATCTACAAACATTTCCCATTAACGCTTAAAAGTCGAAATATAAATCTGTTAATTCTTAATTTATTGAAGTCGTGAGGGCATTCATTCTTCACCGCTCCTCACGACTTCTACATACTACTGATTAATAATTTAAAAGGCATAGGAAATTAAAAAGAAGAATTAACCAGCATTGATATAAAATCAATGTATACTTCCACAACAGATACAATATTTACACAATAAAAACAAAATCAAAGTTATAAATGCCAATTGAACAATTAAATCACCAGCTGACGTATGAAAGGATCTCTTTTACCTCTCATTCCAGGTCTGGAGCAAAATAAAAAAGTTGTTTTATTTGTATTTGTATAATACAATAACTAATTCAGCGCCTACTTAGAAGCAGTTAGCCTAGTATTTAACAAGACTTACTTCCGTTGGGAAATAAAGTAATCGCAGTCTCACACTTTCTTGGCGCTAGGGGAACCTCATCGAATATATTAACCTAATTGCGTTGGATTTTATGAAAAAGTTTCTCATTGGCAAGTTTATATTCTACCAAACCATGTACCTAAAATTTAATTGAAAAATGAAATTGTGATCGCAAATCCTACATGACACGTATAAATAACAAATAAAGTACAACTTATTAGAAGATAGTATATAGGCAGGGAGCCTAAAACCACCTAGTATTAGTATCAAATAGATTACACGGCATTTGAAAAATGGCAAAATGGAGGGAAAATTCGAGAGATGAGGTTGAAATAGGAAGCTAGAGATATTGATATATACGGGGGAACTGCAGGGCAGCGAAGTTTCGTTGCAAGTTCAAGCTCAGCTGCAAGACCCCTGGGGGTACCTAGAGAAGAGGTTGTGTTTCATCCGTGGCCATCGACCAGGGCCCTTTATATAACTCCGAGTAACCTCCCGACCTCCGGGAGTAGGAACGATCGGACTGCCGGAGCGTGCAGCCTACAAGGAAGGACTACCCTGACCAAGTACCTCGAATGCGTGAGGAATGATAGACGAGGGAGGATGTTTTTCGGTGGTGCACGTCTGGGCTGCCTTACCGAAGGCACGATCTCTAGGGGGTGGTTAGAGATTTCACTAAAATCCGGATGTTTCGTTGCTAGCGGACCCGTTACCCAAGGAGATAGAATTGTCTTCTCTATGTAGGGACTGCGTGGGAGACTTGGTTGATGCATTTCGATTCCTTTTGGGTGGGTATCTCTTTACGCGCGGCACACGGTTGAATGAACAATGTTAATCATCCCCCTCGAAGAGGCAAGAGGGAAAAGTCAGCATTTCTATTTTGATTAGTCTGTGGACCTGTGGGTTTCTGCACCGATCCTCGCGGTCTTACAACCAACCTTGCGCGGAGGTGAGTCGCTCCTAACTTGAAAATCTAAACGTGTGATAAAGCCTATGTGCCGGGTGCGCACGCTAAAAACCTCGATTTTTGTAACACATTGCGACCCCAGTGGGAAACGTCTCCCTATTACATTCTGAAGTCTTATCTCTGTTGATAGACAAGATAAAACAATGTCACATTGGCCAACGTTTTCAATGATGAAAAAGGCAATGTATACTGTCGTATTTATCACACTTCCATTAAGTTGAATGAAGTGAGTCTTATTTTTCAACGGAAGAGTCTCACAACTTTCGATGCTAGAGACAATGATAGCGTTTTCAAAAGCAAAATCAAATTTTGGTTTTAATCTGTTAAGAAGGAAGAAGTGTAGCGTTTTTCAGTGATAAATATTTTTTAAAAGAAAAGCTGGTGCTTGCGAACTGTTGATCTATGAAATATGGGAACACTTAAAAATTCGAAGATGTCCTTAGAGCACTACTTCCCAACAGAAAATGCTGCAAGAATGGGTGGTCAAACCGTTTTCAATTTCAACAAAGCCAACCAGTCTCTCGTCAACCGAGTACGAATGTTTGATAGACATTACTTCAGACTCTACCCTGAAATCTACTTTCGAGTCCGGTACTTACCCCCATTTTTGACTCCGCCTGGAAAACAAGAAGTTCCAACAGTTCCTTGAAAAAGCAAAAGTTGTTCTTGTTCTAGTTGCAACAAAATAACCAATCGAATCCGGATTTTCTATCTATTCAGCCACCGTAACTAAATACAGAAGTTGTCCAGATGCTGAACCGGATCCGACTCCAACTATCAAAAATTAAAACCAACAATTCCAAATTGTGCAGGCTAAACACAACCTCACTCTTCAAATTAATCCGTTGGAATTCATGCTCAAATTATTCTTTTGAAATTGGATCGAGGTTGATTTCGTCCTGTCCAATTTGATTTTTGAGTTCTGGATTTTGTATGTAAAGTTAAGTATGTCTACGAAATGTTCGTTTTCTTAGTGATATCCCCTCCTTCACCTAATTAAATTAATTTGTAAAAATTTTATTTACTATATATACTATAAGTATCTAATTTTAAATATTTGAATGAAAGGAGTCCGCTGGCTAAAAAATTGGGAGCCCCTTGGTATAGATGAACACAAATGTCACAATACTTGTCGGGCCGCGTTTCTTTGAAAATTACAAGAGTCTTTGGAATATGTCACAATTTTGTATATCCCATGCTGATTGCTCCAATTAAGTCAGTTGATCGTCTTTTTTTGGAAGGGGGCTTCCGACAGCTTGGTCATTTAATCTCCGAGTGAATGCGAACTCAGTGTCCTCTGGTTTCAAAATTTGTTGAAGTCTTGAGGAGTGGTCAAGAATTAAGTAGTTTAAAAAAATACGGTTTTATTGTTTTTTAGCGATGTTTCGGCATTTATTCAGCGCTCGGGTAAATTACAAAACATACGTTGATTGAAAAAAAAATTTAAGATGTAAACATAAATTTTGTAACAACTATTTCATACTTACGTAAAGTTTATTTAGAGATAGTGAGATGGGGGTCTGGTGTGATGTAGGTTCCTAAAAAACTTCTTCTTTATCGTGCCAACGTTTCGATCTTTATTGAGATCATCTTCAGGGCTCAAAGTGTTTGTCTTCTGTGTACTTGTGCCATTCTTGCGTGTCGTCTTGACAGTGCCACAGAAGACAAACACTTTGAGCCCTGAAGATGATCTCAATAAAGATCGAAACTTTGGCACGATAAAGAAAATGTTTTTCAGGAACCTACATCACACCAGACCGCATCTCAGGATTTCTGAATAATTATCGATTACCGGTCACTAATCTCTACACGTTGTTTAAGTTATACAAATACGTATCAGATTTTTTATACAGATATTTATACAATATAGAAATTTTAGGTTTAATCAAAGTATTTGTACACATCCAAAGAATTTTTTCTGTGTAGCTGTGCCATTGTTGGGTATCGTGTTGAAAGTGTTAGTTATTAACGTTTTTTATTTATGTATTTTATGTAATTAAAAATAATAATTTGTGTGATTCGTGAAATTGGGTTTAGGGACGAAATACTTGGGAAAATAAATAAAATCTCGATAGTGCCAACTTATGCCAATGGTTAATTTACGTTAGAGCTTCAATACAATTCAACGTTCAACAACCGACCATCTTCTCAAGTCCCCGGAGTCTCATGAATTACGTTTCTGCTCTAAAATTATGAAAAGAAGAGTCGAAAAGGCTGCAAAAGTAATGTCTGTAATGTTTAACCTGGAGTATTTGCTAAATAATCTTTTTTTATTGCTACATCTACTTACTTGTATGTATAATTTGTATTTTAAGGTCTGCGGTTGCTTTAAATATAATTTAGAATTCGTCAGATGCGGTCTTGTGGTGATGTAGGTTGAGAAAAACCTAGAAAATGGCAAAAAGAAGGGAAAATTCAAAAGGTGGTGTTGAGATGGAAAGTTGGTGCCCGAGTGGATCGAGGTCACGATAGCTCCAGTAGTGGCAGGGCATCGGCGTATCTAGCCGAAGATCGTGGGTTCGAATACCGCTCGTGCCATTGGTTTTTTTCATTTCAACTAAATACCTTAATTAATTGTAATTTGGTCAAGCGGACCACGAAATTATTGAGTTTAGAAAAACATTTGCTTTTTCGGGCCAACGTTTCGATCTTTATTGAGATCATCTTCAGGGCCTGGGATTTGTATAAACATGGTTTAAATTATACAAATAGAGATATACGAAATGAATAGTACTTTATACAATTACGTACACAGTATAAAATTTTAGGTTTAATCAAAGTGTGTGTTTTGTGTGTACGTGTGTCATGTGATTGTTGTGTGTCGTGTTAGTGAGATATTAAAGTTTTTGTATAAATATGTTGGGTTTTGAAGAAGTGGGGAACGAAGTAGGGATAGATATCCATTTTTCTCAGGGTCAGCTTTTTTGAGTTAAAAGGTGTCGACGAAGGGAAAAAGAATGTAATAGTTTGTCGTTCGGACATGGATAGCCATTTTGGATTAATATAAACCGGGGATTATTAATTGTTGAAAAATTAGACTTTGTAGAATTCTTATGGTTTCATATTGATTTTGTGGGGTAGTCAATTTGTATTCTGTTGTTTTTATACAATTGTGACAGATCGGAGGAAATCTGAGAAATTTTCTTTGATCCAAAAATTTCAAAATTTATATTTTCATATTAAATTGTATTTCCAATAGACGTGTATTTTGTATTTACCCTGAAGATGCCCCGAATAAAGGTCCAAATGTCGGCAAAAAAATTAAAAAGGTGTTTTTCTGAACCTCATTCTTGACTTGACCGCTCCTCACGGCTTCAACCAATTTATTTATTATATATTTATTATATATTCATTATGATTATGACGATGATGATGATCCTTTATTATGATTCATTTTGCCGTATTTTGCTCTTTTTCAATTTATCGATCCTACATCAATTCTCAAGAACATTGCGTTCGTAATATTGTGTGTAACCCTTCTCTTACGCAAACTGTGCCGTAACTTAAAATAAGATGGTTTAAAGGAAAAATAAGCTTGGTTTCAGCACTAAGTGTCGGCAGATTGATATTATTTTAAATATAAAAGGCTTCACCGACACTGAAATCCCGCAAGTCGGGACACTTTTATGAGCAGTCCCTTAAAACGGAATATCGACAGGTCGAAGCCATCAGTGCTCCTGACGCAAATTTCCGTTAATCGATGAAAGAAAAAAAATTACATACTATAATAGAAATTATTTATAATTGAACCAGGGGTCTTGACATTATGTTAATAATTGAGCGATATATTTATAAAAGTTAATTAGGAAGGTCATACATAAATAACCCCGTTAGTCCTAGTCTAATTTTTAACATTTTGCTGATAGATGTTTTTTTATTTCATTTGTTGAATACATTTACATTATTAATGAGTGGAATTTTCAAATGACATTTGTGTGTCATGGGAGGAAATAACAGCCGATGTTGTTCACCCAACTATACATGAGGACCATTCCTTGTTTAGTAGGTCGCGAGGCCATTTTTTGTTTCAGTCTTCTAGTGGGATTATAAAGGTGGTTTATATTAGATAAGGATTGGGGTGAGAGGAAGGAAGGTCCATTGTGGAAAGTGGAAAATGTTTTGGGAGTTTTTTCTTTTTTTGCATGAAAGGGAGGTCATTCTGAAGAGTATGTCGTAAGGGTTGACTAGTATTCTGAGATGATTAGAAGGACTGCACTCTATGCATGTTGGAAGGTTAAGCCGTGCCATACAGTCCTAGTCTGTACATCCAGATTGGTTTTAGTATTGTTTGTTTTTAGTTGAAAGGTATGGCAGCAATCTATAGAGTAGTCCTTTCATTTCAGTTGTGGGTATCAGGTTAGTGTTGAGTTTAGATAGAACCCAAAGTAGCAGACGCTTTTGATTTGTGGGTATTATTGAAGAATATTGTAAGGGGGGGGGGGGTTGCATTGAAGGGTGAAAAACAAGGTGCTTTTGCTTACTTTAAGGTTTGTACCCCAGTGTTTGTGCATGGAGCGCCTATCAATTAAGGGAACGGGTTCAGTGCTGTGTTGTCGGCAATGAATGCAAGGATGGTGGAGAGTGAAGTCGGGAAATCTGCAGTGTAGAAGAGATAAAAGATTGGACCAAGTACGCTTCCGTGATGCACTCTCACTCCCAGAGGACATTAGGCCTATCCTTATCCGACTCTGGATGACAGATCAAGGATCTAAATTTCAATAACTGTACCAAGTATTGTGCCATCAAATTCAATTGGTAAATTATCGAGCTATTAAATATAAATATGTATTTAAGGGATGGCAAGTCATATAAATTCAATTCACATTTATGAAGGATCCAGGGTGGTTATTAGAAGGTCATAAATTTCCAGGCTCTTAGCAAAAATAGTATAATTATTCTATTAAGCATTTTTCACATAAAATAAAAGCAATTTATCCATTTTTTTTAACGATGCACATTGTGCTGCCAATTTCTTTAAAAAAGAAAAGTTCCTGATTAATTGTGCTTGAGTGTGCGCATGTGTGTATGTGTGTAATGCGTGTACTATCACAAGGCAATCAATCCTGCTTATATTACACTATTCAACAAATTACAAAATATTTATCTGGGTTTGTAAGAAACTTTGTCCCTTGGGGCACTTTTTTTATATATTTCAACTACGAGGTTATATTAGATCTCGGGGTGCTGGTGTTTTTGAAAAACGCCCATTGTAAATCTGGATTCGAACCTGGGACCTTTATCTTACAGTGATGAGTGCCGTGTCAATGCCTAAACGGTTGCGGCTACCAATGCCCCTCATTGGGACTCGTGACAAAACATCTGAATTCTCGTTAAAAATAAAAACAATTCTGAGTACATACAAAACAAAATTTAATTTCAAATTTCTATACAATAGATATTTCACATACCTTGCAGGATAATGTTACATAGGTTATTTTAAAGATTAATGCTTTTTTTTTTAAATAAATATTATCTCCTTTATGTTTAATATTCATATTTTTATCTATTTATATTTTCCTACTAACTAATAGTTAACCTCAATTAATAATTGTTTCAGTTCGACAATGGGTTCAAATTCTCAGTTGAAACCTGAGACGAAATCCAAACTGAAATCAGTCGACACTTCAAGCAAGCAGTCGTTAAAACATGCGACTAATTCTCCTTTGAATCGCAGCAAAAAATCGTCGCACAATAACGACGATTCTCCCCCTGTGAAAAAGTTCAAACAGGAATTGGCGCAGCGTCATTTTAACGCTTCAGACGATAGCGATTCTGAAAAAGAATTGCAGATCGACAATTCTTTACATCTTAAAATGGACATGTCCAGCTCAGACTCGGACATCTCCAATGATTCGATACTTTTGGGAAATTTAAAAAAAAATACCTCAACTCCTAAACAAGAGGTTTCATTTTCCCTTGATAAATCTAACAAAAAACATAAGGAAAAAATATATTCCTCCTCAGAAAATGAAGGTATTACAATTTTTTTTAAAATAAATTGTTTTAAAATTATTATTTAAAAAAAAAATTTTTTTTTTAGAAGAAGTAAAAACAAACGAAGCTCCAATTGCAGAAGTGCCTAAACCTGAAGCGGATGATGTTTATTTTGATGGGTGGACCAAAGCTGATGTTGCTGAATTATTAAGGAATATAGATTCCGTCCTTCCGAGCAATGACACCACCAAATATTCTTCGAGGGTTGAAAAACTACCATGGGATGAAGTAAATTTTACTCAAATAAATTTTAAGACAATTTTTCGTTTAAATTACCAATTAAATTATCCAAATTGCTACATTTTCAGATTAAATTTGGCTCTTACACTGCAGCGGATTGTAAAGCAAAATGGAAATACATCGAAAAGAAAATACGAGGCTACAGAGTTTTAAAAGAAATCCTCGATGACGCCAAAGTATGGATTGACCAACCGTGGATAAATTTTTATAGAGGGAGCAAGACAAAAGTAGTAATTATCACCATTTTTATTTACTTGATTAACTAACATGATTTATGCGAATGTTCATAAATGATAACATTTTTTCAGACCAGACACCCAGAAATGCCAAAGAAGCCATTAACGTCGTATATGTTATTTTATATGGCTAAAAAGGGAAAAATAGCGAAAGTACACCCTGGCTTAGGAATGGTAAGTTTGCAATGCCAAGCTTTTATCAATCATCATCAGAGTGTAGAATATTCAAACCTCTACTCACATCAATTTTAAATAAAACATAAAAGGCACATTTGCTCATTAATTTTAAATGATTGAATTAAAGATGGTAAAATGCATTTCTGATAATAAAATCCAAATCAGAAAGGATGACGACGGAAGATTTTTTTTATTAATGTATTTAGTTTTAATATAAAATTATTGTTTTATGTTATATCGTTCATAATGTTAGAATGTATTGTAACTTGTTTTATTGAATTGACTAAGAAAATATCATTTCTAGGTTAAAAAAGACCTTCCTTCCTCATCTTCAACTTTTTTTTCTGATTTTAGACACAGCTTTCAAAAGTTATAGCTGAAAAGTTCAATTCATTGCCCGAAAAGAAGAAAGCCAAGTATCACAAGAAAGCTCTTGCAATGAGGCAAGAATATCGGGAGAAATTACAAAAATTCTAGTAAGTTAACTTAAAAAAAAAAAAAAAGACTTATTACCAAGTTACCAAGATTATTAATCAAATCTTTTTTATGTCCAGTTTAGACCACCCAGCTGAAGAGTTGAAACTGGCCAAAACGAAGAAAGCTGCTGGCCCATTGAAACCAGTCCCTCCAATAAAAGTGATTATATTTAAGAAAAACATTTATCAATTAATTTAAACACAAATGCTGATGTCTTTTTTAAATAATTTTAAAGCTCTATATTGAGAGTAAATTAAAAGCTCATGAGAACGACAAAGATGCTAATATTCCCAAATTGAAGTTGGAATATAAAGAAAAATGGAAGACTCTGAGTAGAAAAAAGAAAATCCCATTTATAAGATGGGCATATGAAGCTGAAGCGAAGTATTTAGATGATCTAAAAGCGTACACAGCTGTAAACCCCAATGCAGAGCTGCGCCAGAACAAATCAGTACTCTCGAAAGAAGAGAAAAACATATACCAAAGGTAAGCTTTGTTTTATTAAATTGTGTACATGACAATTTTTGTATTTATTATGTTTTCAGAATGGAAGGCAAACCAGAAAAGCCTCCAAGCTCAGCATACGCCCTCTTTTCAAAGCTGAAACTTAAGGATGAAAATTTAAAAATGAAATACCCGAGGCCAAAAGAAAGGATGCGAGAGATCGCCAAGTTATGGAAGGATGTTCCAAAAATTGAAAAAGACGCGTATGCCGCAAAGTTCAAATGCGTAAGTGTGTTACGTTATATTTAGCGGACAGTCTCTTAATGTGTACTTACCTACATAGCTCTTGGAAAATTACAAATTGGAATATGCATCGTACTTGGAATCCTTGCCAGAGGACCGACGAGAAGAAGAACTAGCGAGTAACCTACCTAAAAAGAAGGCTAAACCAGAAACGGAGGCAAAAAATAAAATCAATACTCTCTTTGCCAAGTCTAAACAAGTTAGTTTTCTTTATGTAATCATTTTTATTTAAAAATAAGAAATCCAAAACACAAAAACCACGGTATTTATTTTAACTTTCAGAAGCCACAGAAAAACCTTAAAGAGGCTGTTTTAGCGAAAGAACCGGCTCAACCACCACAGTATGCAATTTTCTAGTAGTTTTACTTAAATTGGATTAAAAATCATTACAATTTCTTTTTTATTTACCTTTTCAGAGATTCTTACCAAGTGTTCCACGCAGATATGATCAAGATGGGCTATCCTGAAAAGAATATTGTCAAAACTTGGAATTCGATGAAGGATTCTGAAAAAGACCAGTACAGAGTGAAGTTAGAACAGTTGAAGCAAAAATACATTTTAGACTACAAACAATTCTTATCTGTAAGGAGGAGGAAACTTACACTGCATGCATTAAAACAAATCGTATAAATAATTATTGTAATTATTTCAGAACCTGACAACCGAAGAGTTGATGATCTATTCAGAGACTAAAAAAAATCGGGAGGACAATGATGCTTTAAGTGAAGAAGAAGAAGACAGTTCAGATGATGAAGAAGAGGTAAACTTTTCAAAGAAGACACTTTTAATTAATATTTAGGCTGCATTATCCCTGCACAGCTTGGTTGCTGTATCTGTTTGTCGCGGTGTTTTGGCATTATTTCAGGCCAGGTTCACACTAGGGTTATAGATATACATTGCTTAGGCTCGTTAAAACCTTAAGGATCTATAAAATGAGTTGCCATCTGTGTGATACAATATTTTGAAGGGTAAAGACAAATGCTTTTGTTTTGTTTTGCATAGGTATCGCTCAATTGCAAAAAGGAATTTTATTCTTAATTAATATGCTAGCAGATGGTGGAAGTGTTCTCAATTCGAGCATCACTGGTTACATAAGCAGGGAGATCGAATGAAGTTATGTGAAACATTTATGCACACTCCTCAGTATAAGTAATTTGGCGTTCTAAAGGTGGTTTCGCCAAATGCTGCTGAACATTCACTAAGTATTGAGATGCTCATTTTGGCATTTGCCATGTAGTGTACCTACATCCGAGGTTCATACACAAAGTCATTTGGTATAGAAACAGCAATTACAAATTTGCCGAGTACTATGCGAGGGCATAGGCATAGGGCAGTTCAACTTAGGACAGACTGAGGAACTCCAAGTTATGGTGGGCCAATTCCTAACTGACAGAAACAACACTATGATGTTCTTTCATTAATTCTAATTAGAAAATGTTTATACTTGAAAAATAAATATCATTGTTGATTGATGAGTGCAGTTGATTCCCGAATGTGGATGCTTTGAGTTCGTCTATAAATATTTGTGTCCTTTGAAGCCGACAATTAGCTGAGCAAAAGCAAGAACCAAATATTGCTGATCAGCATAACCGAGTACCCATCCCCACTAGTTGCGATTCAGCACGTCTGGATCCACTTCCACACACACACACACACACAATAATGAATAACTTTTCTTAGTGTACCAACTATTAAAATGGTAGTGGTTCAGACTTCAATGGAGTTGCAGTATTCGAACCCAAAAACACTTTTTTCTCATAGACTCATAATAATAAATCTGGCAATTCCAAAAGTTCTTTGGTGTTTGGTTAGGTACTTTTGATAAAATTGTACTAATTATTTGACCTCGACTCCATACCATAATAAATCGGAAAAAATAAATTCTACTAATTTTAGCATGTCAAGTTGATGCTCATTTTTTTAAATAAACAATTTTATAAACAAAACAACACATGTAGTAAAAGTGAAACTGGAATAGTCAACTTAATATCTTCACATGTTTCAACCTGAAAGAAATTTCTCCAGACTTGAATAGAAGTTAAGACTGAAACGACAAAAGTTTGACTAGATCAAACATTATTATTTTTATTTATTTTTCAATTTCATGTGAATTATATAGAAGTAGAAAATAAAATTGGATGTAGTTCCGTTGTCCGAAGTAGAACTGGTGGACACTTTTTGTGACCGAGTCTGACTGTCTTGTAAATTAAGATATATACCAAACCAAATAATTTTATGTATCAATGGATCACTGAGTTTGAAAACTAAATATGTCCTGATTTGTAGTTAGCGAAATCCTCAAGAGCATTAGAGAACAGTAGGTGAGCGATGCCTAAATAATGATCAGTTGGCATTTTTGTGAATACCTTGCTGGTTTTTTTTTCTCCTTTGCATCTTTGAGCTTGAGGACCTGGAACAATTAAGTTCATCCCATTCTGAATCCCGGGGGGGTTCATTTGTGCCTTTTGTGCTAAGTTGATCACAGCCCAATTTCGACACTACTGGAGATCACCTTGGGGATGATCGTTATCTCCGGTTCAGCTACTTGGCACTGTGCATCCTCTCCCAGTGTAAGCTGCTAAGCGATAAGTCGAAATAAAAATTTGATCAACAAGTCCCAAGAACACATCTTAACTTGAAATATGGTAAAAGGAGGGAAAAGATGAGGTTGCGATGGGGAGTCGATGTCCGAGTGGATCGAGGTCACGATAGCTCAGGTGGTAGAGCAGCGGCGTATCTAGCCGAAGGTCGTGGGTTCGAATCCCTCTCGTACCATTAACTTTTTTTCATCTCAACTAAAAACCGTAATTAATTATAATATATTAATTGGTCGAATGGACCACGAAAATAGTGAATTAATGACACAGCTTAATGTTTGAGAATACTATTAGTACTCCATTATTAACTACTTTAGTTTTAATATAAAATTATTGTTTTATGTTATATTGTTCATAATGTTAGAATGTATTTTAACTTGTTTTATTGAATTGACTAAGCAAATATAATTTCTAGGCTAAAAAAGACAAAGCGCCTTCCTCATCATCAACTTCTGACTCGTCATCCTCTTCTGATTCATCAGATTCTTCTTCTTCAGAGGAAGACAATTTGAGTGATGCATTTTAATGTTGTTTTCTGAAGCAAAGACTTATTTTGTATACAATGTTGTATTTTGTACACATATGTTTGTCGTTGATGTTTGCCCAGAATATTCATTTGATCGTTGTTTTTTTTTTTTTTTTCTTAACGTGATCTGACTTAATTATCATTGACAGAAGAATAAATTTAAAAAGTGCATTTTGGTAAACATTGAAAAACTGTTAACATGCAAAAGTTTGTAAATAGTTTTTTTTATATTATTATTATTATTATTATTGAATAGTTAATGATATGATAACTTCTCAAGAAACAATTGTATAAAGTTATATTTTTTAAAACATAAATACAATAAGTGTACCTTATTCAATGTTGTATCCATCCTCCATCCCTTTCCTCGGAAACGCGGCACGAAAGTGAGCTACATACCTTGTTACGAGTATTCATACAGCTAGAATTTTTATTATCCTTTGATGATTTTTTAAATAACCTGTAGGTTTTAGGGGAAAAGAAAGGTAAGTAAATTAAAAAAGTAATTTATTAATTAGTTTTATTTGTAAGTGGAACAATGTATACAGTTTTATGTCATTTTTAAAGATTGCATTTAAGTATCTTATTAATTTGATTGCATTGATGCTCTTTTAAATTTAATCTAAGCAACTTTCAGCCAAGACACTACGATAAAACTTAGAATAAAATTATTCAAACTAAAAATTAAATAGTCTTACATTTTTCAAGAAAAAAAAAAAAATTAAAGCTTAAAAATACTAGGAAATTACAAATAGAAACGAATAATGTGAGATTTAAAGAATTCGGCCTGAGGCGACACCGAGTGCCAACCCAGCAACAAAGCACGCCAAGAAAACATGAATCTCCTGAAAAGCAAAATAATCCTCATCTCCAAGGACATTCCTGTGGTACCAGGTCTTGGCTTTCCTTTCCTTCTTCTTAAGAGCACTTTCCACCTTGTCAAGTTTACGATCAACAAAGCGTTCCACCTAAATAAGAATACAGCTACTGAAATGTCTACAATAAATCTATAATTTTATTAATAAGTAAACACGCTTTAGATCTACTACGTATAATTTCAGAATCAAATGTACAGCTATAAAAAAAAACTTCTGTTTTAAAAAGAGAGAAAAAAAAATTGAGGTGGAATGCGTTTTATCCTAAATCTGTCACATATTTTCTTCCAATTCTTCGGTCTAAAGACATACAACTATAAATATCAATTTTTTATATTATTATTGCTTAGAGTTAATTTGCCCACTTAAGTGGATGCAATCCCGATAAGGAAACCACCAGCATATCCGGCTGCCATATAAGTATTGTCTTGGGCGAATCTTTTCACCTGAAAATAACAAGCGAGTGAAAGACTGGTGTTAGTATTAATTAGCATTCCATCCTATTAAATAAGTTATTATAATGCAGACATACAAAGTCCAAAACCAAAGCTTTAATTTCCCTCAGAATATTTACACATTTGGCACAAACATTTAATTTTAAAAGAGAAGTACTATCTATTACAACATGGATGGTACTGCACACGAGTTAAATGGTAAAGAAAAACTATATTTTGAATATTTATATCATTTCCCAAATAGCAGTCCATTTATTACCTATTATTCTTCTGAATATGGAAACATTTCTTTTCAGTTTATCATTGGGCCAAGGTGTTTTTCAGTTCAATTTATATCTGGGATTGCACATCATCAATCATATTTTTTTTGTCCACATTTTAGATTAGTAAGGCCTGTAAGCATTAAACTGTGTGCTCGCACTCTTTTATAATTGTTACTCGGCCAAAGTAGGATTGCCAGAGATAGGCCCGCCAAAGGATAAATATACCAGTCACTTAGTTAACGCACCGTGACCATCTGCTGTCCAGAATGATCAATTTTTTTTTTAAAAAGAAACGCGCACGTTAATTTTTCACCTATAGGCAATCCTAAATAAATGGTGGACATTCGCTGATCTAGGGACTGGTGGGTCGGATGTATGTCATCAATTAATTTAATTTTCAATTAATTTAGTTAATTTATTGCGTTATTGTATGTTATACAGTGTAATTGAATTAGTATATATGATTACAGTAACAATTAAACTTGTTTAAGAATATGAGCTAAGCAAAAAGTGTTAAGAAGTTTTCAATAATACTCGTGTAAATTAAAAAGAGGAGTGAACCCAAAACGCTACCCTGTGAGGCTCTTGGAAGAAAAAGTGGCTCTGGTGAATAATATTGCATGTTTATTTTTGAAAAGCAAACAACTTTTGAAATGGTTAATGACAATTGTAAAAATGTCAAGGTATTGAATTTTTTTCTGTACCATCAACAGTTCTTTCCTCTCATCTAAGATATACATATTTCCTTCCATCCGCATAGGTATCAAGAAATCATAGTTTAAAGTAGAGAGGTAAAAAGGGACATTTAATTTCAAATAAACAGGAGGCCTAAAATTTGTCTAAATCCAGTCAATATTTGACTAACATGAAAAAAGTAAAAAAAAAATTGGATGCCCTAACATCTCGGCCACTAAACACTGTTATATACAAATGTCAATTAATTGTTCGAACTTTCACCTCGAAGATTTTCCACTTCTCCCAGGAAATCATCGCTTCCCTACCAATGGGGTTGGTTTCTAACTGGCCATCAACAGCCAGATAAGTCTCAAACCTTGCAACTATAATCTAGCCTAATACTAATTAATTGAGATAAGTCAGTCGCACAAATAAATACATTCATATATTCTGATTAGTCGGTGGAGTACTGGATATTAATAATTTAATCTAAATTAGGGGACTTTTATAAATACGCTGCTATTGATGGACGATGGTGATGCTATATAACCCCTCCCTACTCACACTAATACATACATGCATTCAAACACATAGAATATAACTATATACAGTAAAAAAAACCATGTCACCATGCCTTCTTTAAAATGGAACAGGGTACCCAGAAACTGAGTGCTGTGCTCGACAACAATTCTTAAATCCGTGCGTCAATTAAATATTATAAATAGCAAAAAGTCAGCACTAAATAAATTCAAACAAGGGGAGAAAAAGTCAGTTATGGTTGGGATTATGAGGAATAAGAAGAAATTTGTGCTGTTTATAAGACAAAATATAAATAAAAGAAAATTTGTGATTGTGTTTACGCCAGAATAAAGTTTCAATTAATTATACACAATTTTTTCGAAATGAAATATTTGTGTCACAGGCGGGATTCGAACCCACGACTTTCTACCACTTGTGCTACCGTGACTTCGATCGCCCATACCACAAACTTCCCATTTCGACTCCCCGATTTTGTTACAATTGTAAAAGCCGAAAGTCGTGGGTTCGAATCCCGCCTGTGACACAAATTTTTCATTTCAAAAAAACTGTGTATAATTAATGGAGTGGTTATAGAAATAAGTAGAAGCTGATAAAATAATTAAAAATTTACAAAGAATAAAGTATTTGTGCTAAGGTAAATCTAATCAACTATTCATTACAAAACATAAAAATAAAAGAAATGGAAGCAGTATTTACATGCAATTGTACAGAGTTTATTGTATTAAAAAATAAAACAAAAGAAAGAAAGACAAAAGGGATTTGAAAAAATTTAAATACATATTTATTTCCTCATAAAAAAGAAGAGAAACATCGTCCTTGAGCTAGCTTATACTATAAGTTACGTAATAATCTACTGTTCAATGTTAAATGATTCAAAAGATAATCATAAAATGGGGAAAACTGTACTCCTAAAAAAAAATATTTTTCTCGGAAATGTTGTAGCTGTAAAACCACTAAATTTTTACATAAAATATACAATTGGAATCTCATTAACAAGTGTCGCATGTCTGACTTGTTTAAATTATTTAATCTGAAGTTGAACTAATGAGAGATAAGATGCTTCACTCGGTTTCCTATCTATTTTTGCAGTACATGATATTAAGAAAACAATTCAAATATAATTAACTTGTATTGTATAAAGTTAAACTAGCTAAAGGTTAAATAATTCTACTTGATGTTCATGGTTTTCAATCTGGACCATGATTAATTACACATAATTGCAAAAGCACCGATGAAGATAAACTAGCAAGCCCGACAAAAATTTATTTCCAATTTACAGCTTTCATTTTGATATTTTGTAATGTAAAACTCAAAAGCAAATCCAATTGTTTAACGTTTAGTGGCAGCTTTGCTGTTTACAATGCAAGCACCCAATTTGGTCATCGAACTAGCTAAAATTCACAGTACATTTTTATAAAGGAATTACTTCCTTCTAGTGCCACGTGTAAATAATAAAAGTAAAGATCCTATTGTGCAATGTTTCGATAATTAATTTTAACTGGAAAGTCGCTTAAATTTATAATGATAGAATTTAACTTTGTAATGTAATGTATATAACACCTCAGTCTTATTTGTCCTGGTGCAGAAATCAGGCTACAGGGGACAACTAGGTCATTTCATCCCAATGCATGCTGTGTTTAAATCAAAACCCACTAACACTCACTCACCTTTGCAGTTTTTCTAATTTATAAATTGGTGGAGTACTCAATATTCCTCCTTTACTCTTTATGTCTATTATACAACTAACCTAACTGAGGTCATTCGGGTAATCAGTATTCCACCATTGACCATTCACACTAATAATTACATTCACCCTCAATATAAACTACAGACACAAAACTTTCGATATTATATACAATAAAAGAACCCTGTTTCCTCAAGAATTGGAACAGGTGACCTGGGTACTTGCTGCCGAGCTCAAGCACAATTCTCATATCAGGTGGTATTCCTATGGGCTCGCTCCATATAGAAAGAGGCACATACCTTGGCCTTAGCCCAAAGGTCAACCTCATATGGCCTATTCTTAATTCGGGAGAGGATGACCCTTCTTCAACGAGTGAGGTCATCTGAGAGCAACGTATTGGCATACATGAAACCTTCTCTGCCAGCCAGACCCATTGATACTGAAACTTTCTTTTAGTCATGTTTTTATTATATTTTTAGCAGCAGAAGGCTGGATCACGGTGGTCGTCTGGAGGTTGGGAAGGCCTTAACCACCTCTTCTGCCTTTTTGTTACTCTCCAGCCCAATGCGCATAGTTATTATGTATGTACTCAATACTTCACCATACCCTACACCGTCTGTGCCTTCAGTGCCGCTCCTAAGCCATATTTGGCTCCTTGCAGTTTCATGGCTTCTGCTGATAATAGCTTTTTCGTTTATAGACGGAAGCTATGCTTTTAACTTTTCTCTCTTTTCTTTGTATATCTCAGACGGTCGCATCTCTACTCCACTTAACGAGCTCTTCGTCACAGTAAAACTGCGTCCGGGATGGGCCTCGCGGAGGCGGCTCACCATACCCTACACATCACACTAATAAATACATTCACTCTCAATATATACAAAAAAAAAAAACGCAGGCTGTCAAATACTAAATACAATAAAACCATCACATTCCCTACAAAAATTAGACAAATACTCGCTTCCTGACCCCAATACAGTTCTCAAAGTAACTTTTCTCTACATTCTGTATAAATGAAGGACAGTTTGACCAATCAAGTGTTCGTGTAGCCAACTTCGCACATTTTATTCTTAATCAGGGACCCTCATTCAATTCAGATCCTTTGAGCTTTCTTATTAAATGGCATTTGATATGTAAGGATACTATGCCAGATCCAGCCAACCCATGCATCTATATCCTTTAATACGTTTTATTGTATTTTTAGCATCTGAAGGCTGGATTGCAGTGGTCAGGTCCAGTTTGGGAAGTCCTAGCCTTAATTGCTACAGCGAAGAAGACATTCTAGAAATTTCAAAAACTTCTTCCTTTTTCAAACCTGTATCACTTAAAATCACCTCTCAAACAAATTTGAAACTTAAAAATACAACAGTTAAAAATGTTAGCAAGAAGCTTTGTAGAAAAACCAACAAAGATGAGAATGTCAATTAAATGATTTATTTACAAAATTCAATTGTCAACACAAGTGGGAAGTTTTATAAGTGTTTTATTTACCTCTAATTCTTTAAAACAGAAAAAAATATTATTGCAAGATAATTAATGAAAGTTGTCTAAGATATATAATTAAAAATTTTAAATATGCTCACTTTTTGCCTCTCAGAGTGTTTATAATGAAAAATTAAAAAATATCAAGAAAAGAAAGGACTACTTGAAAGAAGTAATTTGGTCAATTAGACCTCTGAATATAATGGATTTAATAAGTAAAAGAAGAATCATTTCATTGACAGCTCCCTGTGGCCAAGAATGCAAGAACGCAAGAATGGCAAAATTACACAGAAGACAAACATTTTGAGTGAGTAGAAATACTTTTATTGAATATTTAAAAAATATATTTTGTAAGATTATCTCAATAAAGATCAAAACATTGGCATGACAAAAAAATGTTTTTCTGAAACCTACATCACACCAGACCGCATCTCACGATTTCTAAATAACTTACGTAAAAATGTATTAGGTTTCATGGTCTGCTTGACCAAATAAATTCTTTTCAATTAATTAAAGTTTTTAGTTGAGATAAAAAAAGTCAGTGTTACAAGTGGGATCGAACCCACGACCTTCAGCTAAATATGTCGCTGCTCTACCACTTGAGCTATCGTGACTTTTTGGGCACTAAAAGATTCAGCAACAGTTTTTCCATTATGTTGAGTGGTCTAATTAATAAATTACTTATTTCACTTAATTATTCTTTCTATGTAAGTTTTTTTTCAATTAAGATTTTTAGTAGTGTGAGGGGGTTTTTAGTTGAGATAAAAAAAAAGTCAGTGTCACGAGCGCGATTTGAACCCACGATCTTTGGCTAGGTACGCCGCTGCTCTGCTGCTTGAGCTGTCGTGACCTCGATCCACTCGGGCACTTCCCATCTCAATCCCACCTTTTGAATTTTTGTTCGAATCCTGCTTGTGACACTGACTTTTTTATCTCAGCCAAAAACCTTAATTAATTGAAAAGAATTTATGCAAAATGAAGTATGCACTAAAGCTCTTCTTGGCCATTTCATTTGTCACCAAGAATGAAATAGATTACACGACATTTGAAAAACAGCAAAAAGAAGGAAAAATTCGAAAGGTGGGGTTGAGTTGGGAAGTTAGTGCCCGAGTGGATCGAGGCCACGACAGCTCAAGTGGCAGAACAATGGCGTATCTAGCCAAAAGTCATGGGTTAAAATCCTGCTTGTGACACCAACTTTTTTTTATCTCAACCTTAACTAATTGAAAATAACTTACATAGAAAGAATAATTAATTGAAATAAGTAATTTATCAATTAGACCTCTCAACGTAATAAAAAACTATTGTTTAATCATTTAGTGCCAAAAAAAAGGCTTTAGCTATAAAAATAGAATTAAAGAAGAAATGCCTCAAAAATTAGGTGCATGAATTATTTCAATTATTTTTTTAAGTAAAATCTTGATTGAGATGAAAAAGCCATGGTCTCATGTGGGACTAAGACATTGCAATAAAAAGAATAATTAATTGAAATAAGTAATTTGGTCTAACTGACTAATTAATTCATAAAGGAAAAAAAATATTATCGTTTAGTGCCTAGAAAAGGCTTTAGCTATAAAATAGAATTAAAGAAGGAATGTCTCAAAATCAAGTTATGAATAATTAATTGAAATAAGTAATTTGACAATTAGACAACTAAACAAAAATGTATGAATAATTTTTTGATAGATACGAGAAAATGTTTTGTTGAAGGGTGTTTGCAGGTGTTTCACCGAAGGCCGACGATTTCGTCACGAGCGCGTCTGCAGGGCAGTCCGGCGACCACAGAGAGCAGCAGGCGCCCGTCCTTCGTGATTCGTCAGACATGTATTCGTCAGGGAGCCAGGCGAGCGCCAGTCCCGATTCCCAGTTGACGACGCTGCCCGGATCGATACACGGCTTCGCCGGCGGTCAAGGCCGTCATTTATGATCATCCGAAGGCTCGTGCGAGGAGTCAGTCGCGTCTCGGCGATCATGGAGGGCGTATCGAAGCCGAAAGTCGTCTTCGTCCTGGGCGGGCCCGGGGCCGGCAAAGGTACCCAATGCAGTAAAATAGTCGACAAATACAACTTCGTACACCTCTCGGCCGGCGACCTGCTCAGGGCAGAGCGGAACACCCCGGGCACCGTCTACGGCGACCTAATCGAGAGCCACATACGGAACGGGACGATCGTCCCAGTGGAGATCACGTGCAAGTTGATCGAAAGGGCGATGCGCGAGTCGGGACGGACGAACTTCCTCATCGACGGCTTCCCGAGGAACAAGGACAACCTCGAAGGGTGGCAGCGCGAGATGGAGGACAAGGCCGAACTGCTCTTCGTCCTCTTTTTCAAGTGTTCAGAAGATGTGTGCATCGAAAGGTGTTTGAAGCGGGGGGCCGAGGGGAGCGGCAGGTCCGACGACAACCAAGAGTCCCTCAGGAAACGCATACAGACTTTCCTCAACGACACCATGCCCATCGTCAACTACTACCAACAACACGACCTCGTCAAGTCGGTCGACGCCGACAAAAACGAAAATGACGTCTTCGCAGACATCAAAACCATTCTGGACGGCATTATGTAAATTCGTCTATATACATATGTACAACTAAAATACGTGCAAATAATCCACAAACAATTTTTCTATTTTATTTATTATATATATTAAATTTCTATGAAGTTAACGGCTTAATATTTGTATCATAAGTGCACGCTTTTAGAAATATCATATACCGCTGCAGATTAATAAATAAACATGAAATTTAATATTATGTAGTATAAAATAAATAGTTTTCAAATAAACGTTATTAATGTTTAATATTAATTGTATTTATTTATTTTTACGAGGGTTTGAAAAGCAGAGGTTATATCAATCCTCGGAGTGCTGGTGATTTTGAAAAAAAAAAAAAAAAAACATTGTAAGTATGTCAGGTATGAATGCAAGGCCGCTGGATTGGGATTTTCACCTTCAAGTGATGATAACATCCAGTGCGGTGTAGTTTTCATTAGCCTCTGAAAATAAAAAGGCTAAAAACCATTCCGAGTAGTCATAGATAACAGGATATCTGGTAAGATAGCCCTCAAGATTTAGAGGTCCCGACAGGGGTACATGGATGAATCAAAGATGGGAACTAGGTGTGGGGATAAAGGCTGGATTATAGCCTAGCAAATGGAGTCTGCGGCGGCTGAGTGGAGCCATTGCCACACTAGTTCGAATCCTGTACAGCACATGGATTTTTAAAGTATAAAAATGGTTTTGGCCCCTCATCCAAGACATCCAAATGGTAATTGTATGTTAGGCCCTTTTTTTCATATCCAAACCTAAACTAAAGAAAACAATCTTCCACATAGTTAGCAAGAGTTCTTATGAAAAATATGAACGGTGCACACATGTACTTTCGGACAGTCAGGCTATAAAAGCTCTAAATGCATTTAAACTAGACTGGGAATGTCTAAAATGGGTTTAGGAAAACAATAAGATTGTTTCAAGTTAGTTCCTCAATATGAAAATTATAGGAGGAAATGAACAGGCTGGCCAACAAGTAAAAAAGAGGCAGCGAGGGCGTGGGTTAAAGTTGGAACAGGAAAAATGGCTTGAAAAAGAAAAATTCAAGCTGTGGGCAAAAACATCAGGTATGATGTAAGCCATGAGATTTATGAATCTTTGAAAATGTACGGCAATAACTCTCAGCAGGAAGAATTTTAGGACAATTACAGGCCTCTATTCCGGCCACTGCCCTCTCAACTGTCATCCGAAGAAAATGGGCAAAGTTGAGACAGAAACTCCTCTGTCAGGAGGAATCAGAAAAGTTGTCTCGTCCTATGTAAACGTGAAGCAATAATCCATTTTCACTAGGGTCACTTTTGGTAAGGCCGTTCTCGTACCAAAATCGAGTACCACAGTGTCCCACTTGAAAAACACATTTTCCCAAGGTATGGTGGTAATTATTGCAGTTCAACAATATAACTATGTAGGTAGCAACTGAGAAAAGGTTTGGAATCCTTTTTTTTTTGACCACCATCAAAAAACATACCACCCTTTATTTAAAAGAAAATATTTTAATAAAAATGCCGTTCAAATTTTTTATCTAGTGTAGTGTTTAAAAAAGCCAGAGGTGACAATAATAAGTTGACAACAGTAGTATGTACATATAAAAGTTAATTTTAATTTGTAAAAAGGTAAATTGGATTTCCATTTATGAATTTAAATCTAAAAGGGTCAATTTAATTTTAAAAACCTGAAGAACAGTTGTGATTGAATAAATACGCTTATCTAATTACAATTAAACTCGCTTTCTGTTCTAATTCTTTAATGATCAATCATAATTATTCATATTTGTTTTCTCAATTGGAAGCCTTTATTTCAACAGAACTTATTATTAACTTTATTCGACGGTTCAAATGTAAAAAAAAAAGTAATGCAATTAGTAAGAAAATTGCGAAAACAATATAACACTTGTGTCTACAAAATTTCAGTTTTTCTAATACAAAATATGTGTTTCTAGTCAGTTTCACATTTTTCTCTCAACATGTAATAAATGTTAATATTAATTCAAATTTCATTTAGCGTGAACCGCTAAAGGATGAAAAGCATCAAATACCTAATACTGACGGTGATGAGCAATTAAGTTAGACAATACAGTATGGTTCAACAGATCATTTTATTTGGTCTATTTATTCTTTGCGGTTTGCGGTATACCAGTCGACAGACACAGTGAAGTTAACAGTTCATCCACTTGCAACACACAAACACCAATTTCGTTTAAACATTAAGGAGTAATTTTTCAGATATCGTGAGATGCGGTCTGGTGTGATGTAGGTATAAGAAAAACATTTTCTTTCTGAATAATTATCCGTTAACGGTCACTAATCTCTACACATTAAGGAGTAAAACTAGTTTCGTCTGTGCGTTTATGGTTTTCACTTGATAGAAGTGCTCGCCAAACAAGATTAAAAACCTGTGGTATTTAGGGTCCGTTAATTAGAGTTAAATAATCATTAAAAAAAGGACATTTGAGATAAGGAAGCAGCCATCAGAACGAATTTGAAAAGCTTAAAAGATGATTCTTACTGCAAAACAAAGTTCTAAAAATCTGGCTAAATAGCTAATCTAGGGGAAGAATAATCCATTTGAACCATGACATCATAACTAACGAGTTAATGAGTCACTTTTACACAGGTCTAATTTTAATTTGAAGATAATTCGCTTTGAGATAGTTGAAGATCTATTATCATTTCTTTTATGAATGTATTTCAAGAAATATTGTACCTAACATATAATACATTTGATTATTTCGTTTAGAATAAGAAGACTTCTGATTCAGAACCCGTGATCGTTTAAAAATGCCATGTCTAATTAGCTTTTATTTGATTTGTATTAAAGGTCATGTAGAAAGATGAACATTAAAGTTAAAAATTAATTTATCAATTTCAAGTCTTAAAAAAGCAATACTTCATTTACATAGTTGACTCGTCTAAATAAAGCAACCTAAATTTTACAACCTATGTCACAAAACTGTGATAAATATTTTATCATTACTGATAGTGTTTTGAGTTACTTCAGCTATGACTAACCCAAGAAAAACAACAGACGTATTCTAATAATTTATATTGTCATCAATTCTTTTAATTTTACGGACCTTTTTATACCAAATTATGCAGATTAACACTTTAATTTGGTAATTTATAAAACCAATGCATGAGTTTCCTTATAAATATGGCGATATATTTTTTAATAGTTTTAATTTTAATTCATTAATTAATACGAATGGCTTAATTTTTCTTATTTATAGGCCTTTTTTGAGGGTGGTTAATTTTTCTACAAAAAAGACCTATAAATAAGAAAAATGAAACCATCCTTTAAAAAAAAAGACAGAAAAAACTAAACATACCTTATCCATAAGTTTGGGCCCTTTCTTCGTGGCAGAGGTTTCGACGGCATCACCGACCTCATCGACCTTCTTGTACAACCTGTCCCAGTTGACTTTAACGTAGCCGTTGTGGTTTGCGACCTGGAGAAGTATTATACCACCACCGAGAGCAACGGCGGCGACCTTGCCTACCTTCATCATCAAATAACCGGTCATCCTAAGAAAAAAAAAAAAAAAGAAGAAATTTTTTTTAAACAAATATTTTAAGAAAATGGTTATGATCAATTTCTCAAAAAAATTTTATTGAAGATTTCTTTTATTATTTATATTTGTAAATAAATTGGATGGATGAATTTAAGTATTTATATATTCTGTTTTTTTTGTTTTTTTTTTTTTAAATAATGACAGTAGTTCAAATTTGATTTGAAGGCCAACTCTTGTTAATTTTTTCCCTAACAGTGTTTGAGAATTGTTTGTATTGTTACAGTGTGTAAAACTCCTTTTTGCATTCAATGTAAATTTAACCTAGTCGTCCTTTAGCAAATTTTAAAAAATAATCTCAAACCCAAAGAATTTTTTGGAATTAATTTATATGGATAGTCACAAATGAGCTATTTGCTTTGTTCCATTGGTTTCAAACAAATATTGAAAAGTAAAAATAAACTGCTATAATGATGTTTGACATTTCATTATTGGTGTCAAGGAGCATGGAGAGAGAGAGAGAGAGAGAGAGAGAGAGAGAGAGAGAGAGAAACATTGATAGTTGACCTTTGGAATTCAACGATTTATGTAATTATGGGGTTTTATTGTTTTACTTCAACGTGAACAGGAGGAGAGGCAAATTAAATTATTTCTTATAAAATCCATTTAAAAATATACGTAATAGGTGGAAGAATATTCTAAGTTGCCAGAGGTGGACAAAGTTTTGACAATGGTAACTAAAATCGCTGAACTTTTATTATGTCATACGTTGATTTTTAAATAATTTATGTAAAGCAGGTATGCCAAATAGGATGTTTTCCTATTAGCACGTCATAATAGGGTAAAAGTTACGTGCACAGCACAGGCTTCTCGTTAACTCGTTTTTGTCAGACTTTCCTTTTAATCCCAAAATAAAATTATTTTTGAGTTGAACTGTATGGTTTTTTAAGTAATTCAAATTTTACATAAACATTCCTCTACCAGACACCTAAATACAAACTATAAATCTATAAATAAAAGTACATTAATTCATATCTTGTTTATTTGAAATTATATGTATTTTTATGTTTATATTTATTACTACATACTTATTTGGGGGCCGTGGTAGCCGAGTGGTTAAGGCGTCAGACTCTCGGCTAGTAGACCCCGCGGTCGTGTGTTCGATCCCTACCGTCACCTCTGGAATTTTTCTGACGCCTAAGGGCACCGGTGGCCGCAATTAAAACAAATTGACACGGCACTCATCAATGGAAGGGGCGGGACCGGATCTCTGCGACCGTGAACCTGGTCCCAACCCCCTTCAAAAATGATTTTCTTCGATGGAAGAACACTGGTACAACGGGGGCTCAAGTTCACTTTGTGTTGTGAGCCCTCCCCCAAAAATGTAGCCAGGGTATAGTACAATAAGCTGAATAGTTGCAGTGCCCAGGAGGGAGCTCCTCCAGTCCCTGGTGACCATTGTATCCATCCACATACTTATTTTAATTTAAACCAAATTAAATGAGATCAGAAATTCATGAGTTTTAATAAAAATTATTATGATAACAATATATGATTGATTTATTCATCTTCTCTGAAATTAATTGAGATCTGGAAAATTAAAATTAATTCTCACATTGAACCAGTGGGGCATTGGGTAAGGAAATCGGTATTTCAAATTAAAAAAAGCTCTTCCCCCCAACAGTTTGAAAGAAAATTATCCAAAATTCTGGATTATCGTTTAGTGATAGATTTAAATTTAACAACTTTCAACTTTGTTTTGCTCTTAATAACACATATTACCTCCAATGACCTTACAGAGGGGTTAAGTCCTTAGGCATTGAGTAAATGAACAACTGGAGTTTGTTTTGTGAAACAGAAACCCATCCTTCAATAAGAGTGGTTCGTTCAACGCTTGTTGGATGGAGTGAATGATGTCTAACTTGTCTCTTAGTCATATACCATTAAAATTCATTGTACTAATCCCTACATCCTACACGTGACAGCTTGAGCTATATGCAATCGAGCATTATCATGCAATGACACGAAGTTGTCCCAATAAACGGAGGAAACGAGAAGAACAGAAGAATTTTTTATTAAAAATGAAAAATTTGTGTCACAGGCAAGTTTCAAACTCACGACTTTCTGCTAAATACACTGCTGCAGTACCACCTGAGCTACCGTGACTTCAATCGCCCTGCCGCAAACTTCCTCAATGAGCATTAATGGATTTAGTGTAGAAACTCACACCAAAACAGACTGACTTTGACAAGACTGACTCGTGTATGGTAATGAAGCAAAGTGTTCTCCTTGCACTGTCTGGTCATCGGTGAAAATAACCCTCCCCCCCATTTATTCAAGGGTCCAAGGGAGATACTGATTGGAAAATAGTTGCGTTCCTGTCGTTGTTTCGCCAGTAGTAGAGTACCTTATGAGTAATTTCTAGAGTCTAGGTATTCTCAAAAAGCCTTCTGATGACTATTTTAGAGCTCACGCTTACTGTTTGGAGTTGACTACCTAACAAGGAAGCCATTAAATGATGGTTCTGTACTAAGGTAAGAGTCATGAAAAAATAGTCTCTGGCCAGTGTATGACAGTCAACTACTACAGTTTCTTTGATAGATTCTTCCCAGTGATCAACACTGCTTAGATCATCAAGGATGTTAAAGTGCGACATACCAGTTCTTGGGCTATGTGACAGATGCTAAGTCTGTCATTGTACAAAGCATATGCCTGGGATAAAATTCTCAACTTAAAACATGCTTTTAACGTAAAACTTAATTAATTTTTTAGTCAAATTTATTGTTTAATAAAAGGCCCAAATACCATTTTCATTTTAAAAAAACAATGGATTCAGTTGGCTCTGAAAAAGATGAAATTGAACTTTTTAATTTTATTTTCAATTTAAAGAGTGTATACGATTAGAAACACTCTATAGAGGAAAACAACACCTTATTTATGCTGTGTTTATGTTCTCCATAGTTTATACCTAGTTATTATGGAAAAAATACAAGTGTCCATTTGTGGTTGTAGTATATTTATAAATTATGCTTATGAAGAAGCTTCTACTGAGAAGAACCTTGAAAATTACTGATTAAAAAACCCATAATCAATTCTTTATGCGTTAAAAATTTTGACTGATTCTCAAAGAAATATAAGTTCAGCTTTGATTGTGGCAAAAGTCAGGTTGTTTTTCATTTGTTTACAAAAATTGGATTAAACTCAATTCAATACAGCTTTAATTAGATTTATACTTTCGGCCCACATAAACAAACATTCATTCTTTAATAACATGTATTCAGAGAGGACAGTTGAAGTGGATTTTTTTTTAATGTGTGAACAAATTTTTTCAAGAATTTCAAGCTTTTTTTAAACAAGTATATCACAATTGATTTACACACACAAAGGGTGGAGAAGCCCTACTCAAGCCACAACTAGTTTTAAAACATGTTTGGTTCTTACATTACATAAATTATAATTACAAGACTACTCAATCATATGGCAAGGAAAATATAGTATTGAGAGATGAACCCTGTGAAAATGTCAATAAGAAGACTATTAATTGTAACCACTCCAGAATAAGAAAAGCCTAAAAAATTATCATAACAGATAAAATTCCAGTTTGTGTTGATAAAGACCTGGCCAACGTCTTGTACTTTATTCAAGATCTGGATGACACTATGTAAAGGGTTCCCCTTGTAACAATCGTAATATTTTTATTCTGTCGTAATGTGCTGAGATCGACAACAAGGCCTCCTATTGCCACTTAGTCTGTCATAATTGGGGTGAAGACCTGGAGACCATCTCAAAGAATAGTTAACTGCCCGTACAGTAACCTCAATGGCTCATTTTCAAAATAATATTGCGAACTTCTGATTCAAGATGATATATTTCCATTTTTAAAAAGAATACAAATAGATTAAATAGGAAAAAAGATGAGAAAAGGTGTTTGTTTAAAAAATGAATAATCTTCATGTTTAGTATTCTTAAGTAAATCCATTATTAAAAAGAAGTATCAACAAATTTTTAGTTTTTGGTTTGTATTTTCTATTTTGCTTTATCCAACTAACAATAATATATTGGTAAATTTAAGTAAAATTAGTAGAAGAATAAATTATGAATATATCAGCAGGGAGGATTTTAGGAAAATTGTAGGCCACTGCCCTCTCAACTGTCATCTGAAGAAGTTGTCTCATCCTATGTAAAAGTGAAGCAGTAATTCATTTTCAGTATGCCAAATTTGAGTACCACAGTGTCCGACTTGAAAAAATACTGTAATTATAGGGGTAGGTAGCAACTAAGAAAAAAAAAAAAAATGTTCCACCCTGCATTTTTTTAAATGTAAATTTTAATAAATGTGCTATTGAAATTTTTTATCTAGGTTATACAGTTTTTAAGAAAGCCAGGGATGACAATCGTAAGTTAACAATACTACATGTATATAAGAGTGAATTTAATTTGTAAAAAGGTAAATTTGTAATGGAAGTGTATGAATTAAAATCTAAAAAAGGTCAATTTTATTTTTTAAAAACCTTTATAACAGTTTAATTGAAAAAAAAAAAAAAAAAAAAAAAAAGAATTGTGGAGTGAGTGTGGTGTTCACTCGTTTAAAAGATATTTCCGACTCACAGTAAGTACTGTTAGTAGCAGTGCATTTACTGTGAGTAGGAATTCTTTTAAAAAGGGTTGTAATTGAATGTACATGGGCTCACTTTATCTTCAAATTTTTCCTGCAATGATCAATAACCACAGCTCAGACCATCTATTTTAAAAGTAGCCTTGATCGTATAAAGAGTATATAAAATTTCCTGACACAGAATTATGACACATTCAGGAATTACAATCTGATTTAGACAAACGGTTAGCAGAATACAATAACCAACTCATCCTTGAGTTTCACATTGGCATATAAAATTCTAAAAATAACGAAAATGAGTCAGAACAGTACGCATTTAATTTCTATAGAATTTATTATTAACTTTATTCGATAATTCAAAAATAAAAAGACTGTTGGAATTGGGGAGTCCAGGAGACCTTTGTCCTTTGACCTTGATCTTCGATTGAATCTAAAAAAATTTCTAGTATTGTATAAATTCATTCATTTTTTAAATCTAGAATTTCTAGCATTGTAGAAGTTCATTTTTTCAATTAAAGTTTCCGAGCATTGTATCAATTCATTCATTTTTAAATCTAAAATTTTCCAGAATTGTATAAGTCATTAATTTTTAATCTAAATTTTTCTAGCATTGTATAAATTCATTCTTTTTTAAATCTAAAATTTTCCAGAATTGTATCAATTCATTCATTTTTTAATCT
>CM077103.1:30926820-30940754 GCA_039619505.1 Cimex hemipterus | reverse complement strand
TGTATCAATTCATTCATTTTTAAATCTAAAATTTTCCAGAATTGTATAAGTCATTAATTTTTAATCTAAATTTTTCTAGCATGGTATAAATTCATTCATTTTTTTTTTTAATATAAAATTTCTAGCATTGCACAAATTCATTTTTGACAATCTAAATGTGTCTACCATTATATAAATTCATTTATTTTTTAAATCTTCTAGCATTATATAAATTCATAATTTTTCTCCATATCCTACATGTGTACAATGTAAAATTCAAACCATGTTTGTAAATCCCAGGCCTTGAAGTTGATGTCAATAAAGATTGAAACGCATGATAAAGAAAACATTTTTCTGAAACCTACATCACACCAGACTGTATTTCACGATCTCCAAATAATTATTAAAAAAAAGTAATGTGATAAGTAAGAAAATTGTGAAGACGATCATGAAATTTTATTCCGTAATAACACTTGTGTCTACAAAATTCCTGTTTTTCTAAGATGAAAGATGTGTTTCTAGTCAGTTTCACATTTTTACTCTCAACGTGTAATAACTGTTAATATTAATTCAAATTTTAATTGAGCGTGAACTGCCAAAGGAGAAAAGCATCAAATATTTAAAGCACTGAAATTTCAGTAGTCATTCCTATAATGGCAGATGTAGATGTAATAGTCAGGGTGCGCCCTTTAAGAGCTATTAAATTCACTGCCTTGTTCACTGCCTACAGCCCTATTTCATCAAGAAACTTGATTAGTAGGCACGGTTTTAATAGATGAATACCTTTTACAGAAACACTTTACATCCAAAACACTTCCTCCTGCGGGCAAATGCAGCAACATAGTTTGTATGATTACCTGCTAAAAAAGGATTCTTTGAAATTCCATCCATAATGGGATCCATTCCATATAGACAATTGTTTACCGTGTACAGATCGAAGTGAAACGAAGAAGAAAATAATTTGAAAAACAAAACATTACAGAAAGAAAGTCATTCGATACCATTACACAATGCCATCTGCATAGCGTTAGAAAGGTACGTTTGTGACACGAGTCAAATCACAGGTAAAAGCTAGTTTGACACATGATGATGCATAGGACCAATGGCAAAAGGAGGGAAAACTCATAAGGTGGAGTTGAGATAGGAAGTTGATGTCCAAGTGGATCGAGGTCACGGTAGCTCAGGTGGTAGAGCAGCATATCTAGCCGAAGGTCGTGGGTCCGAATCCCTCTTGTGCCATTGACTTTTTTCCATGTCAACTAAAAACCTTAATTAATTGTCACAGAACCAATAATTTATTTATTTGTATGTACATTTAGTAATGTTTTGTATTCAGCGTGTAGTAATTTACTGGAGCATGCAAATAAAGGGAAAAACTGTCATTTGTTTCTCTTGGGCGGTTTATGACTGAGGGTCATCGAGGCAAACTAGGGATGATGACGGTTGTTTTTGGTGCATAACTTTGTGAACCATCCCCAGAATGGTTGAAACAGTTTCGGTTTATTGCTTTACGAATTTTTTTTGTTATTCTTAAAACCTTACCATCCTGAAGCACAACCGATTATCAGTTGTTTAGTGGCGGAGGTCTTTCCGACGTCTTTGATCACCTTGTCTACGATGTTCTTCGCCTCCTTGGAGACATCGTCTATGGTGATGGGGTCGGTTTCGTTGCTGGAGCCACCCCTGTTCGTCACAGTCGGCATTCTGGTTGTTCTATTGTCTGAAAATTTTTCGGGGAAAAAAAGCAAACGATTAAGAAAGGGCGGAGCAGTCGAAGCGGAGCAACTTACTAGATTAACAGAAAAATCTACCCTTAAACTCTTTCTAATCAACTAGGTGAATATTTAAAATTTAAAAGTGAAAACTTTTAGGTGATGCACTGCTTATCAATCAGCTGCTGTTTCTAGATGTAGATCGCGACCCTGAGGTTTAGCTGCGGTTTACTCCAAATAGAAATAAAGTCATGTCTATTTTTAAACTTAATATCCTTTCTTTTCATTCGTCACGTTTGTTTCATTCCTAAATAAAACGCAGTTTAATAAAAATCCAACAAATATAATTTGAAAGAATAATTTGTTATTAAAACTTTCCCTCCTGCTTGTCAAGATTCAACACTCAATACTTTGCACAATTTTTTTACAAGTTGCAAAGCCAAAAATTAAATCTTTCTTAGTAATGCAAACTTTACAAACAAATAGATAAAAACAATTGGAGGAAATATTTCCTTTTCCTTACTAAAAACAAGTCATGAATCAACAGAAAAACACAAAATTACAAGATTGACAAACATATATCCGTAATAAATTGGCTTTTATTCCTCCGTATTATACAAGGCAGTAAATTATAAAAATCATAAATTACCTATATTGTTTGGCAAATTTGGCTCCTTCACTCAGCATATTTTTTGCATTCAATATCCTTGGTTGTTGGGATTTTCTTTGTCTCTGACAAAAGTGAGCTTTCTTATGCAATCAGGCAATGGATCACAAACGAAACAACAATAATTGCTCATATTTATCCCTCAGCCTTAGCTGATTCTACATTTTTTAAATCAATTCTTTCCTTCGTCGTATAAGCTACCACCAATGTGCTGAGCGTTACTCCAAAATCTCAAATGGGCTCTAATTAATGATATTAAAACATACAATGTTAGTTGCGCTTCACAGCAATTAAGTGGGACTTTCTTTCTCTTCCCCATCAATTTATATATGTTTAATAGCACATGCACTTTTTTTTTCCCTAGATTTGCCCCTTATGCGGAGAAAGGTTGCTCGATGTGTCCCACATAATAGAGGCGATGAGGTGTGTCATGCCTTGGCTCCATGCAGAGAGCGTGTAGGCACGCCACCGGGCTTAAGAAGAATTTTCGAACACAGTAGCAAGTTTCAGAGTCCCTTGTTCCACTTTTTAAAGGAAATTGTTTTTTTTTTATTGTTTATAATATGTCTTGTGTATATATGTTTTGTTTGAGTGCATGTATTTATTAGCGCGAATGTCGAGGGGAGGGTGAAATATAATGTCATCATCGCCCCTTGAAAATTGAGAGTGTTTTTGGGGTTGATGGCGGAATATTTATAAAAGTACTCAATCGACCCAAATCTAGATTAATTTGAGTATAGTTCGGTGGAGGAATATCAATTATCAAGTACTCCACTTACCAAACGGAATGAGTGTACTGTATGGATGTATTTATGTGTATGAATGTATTTACTTTTATGAATGTAGTGTTTGAAAAAGTAAATAGAATATACTTAGTTGGGGGCTGAAATGACCTAGATGTTGGAAGCCCCAGTAAAAAAAAAAAAAAATCTAACCTGTCCATATTAATAAGTGACTAAGAAACTAGACTACACTGGTATACAATATGAGGGTTTTGTGATGCCGGGTGCAGAGAGAGCTTTGGCAAAAGGATTAGGATGGATTGGGAGTTTGTGTGGAACTTTTGTAAAAACAAACACATTTTCATTAAAGCCATGTTGAGATACATACTATACACGATTGCAGATAGTGACATCCATGTGTGAATTATCTTACCTTACTATTATTGTAAAAGTTCAACATTTATTGATTTAATAAAAATAATTGGTTGATAACATAGGACACAAATTGGTATTAAGGATTTTGTTATTGTGCAATTTGTATTGTAAGCAAGCATAAACAATGTAAAAATACGATAATAAAAGAGAATTTATTTACAGTATAAAGAAAAGTAGTTTAATAAATTTACATTACATATATACATTTTTCTACCTTAATATTAATAATATAAATTAACATTTATTTTTTCTGAAAAAAACTTGTGATTGATCGTTGTTTGTTTGCTTTGGGCGAAATTTTCTTGCCCTTTCCTTTCTTGGGTTTCTCTTCTACCGTCTCTGGCTTCTCTGGCGGTTTGACTTCTTTTCTTGGTGTTTCGGTCACTTCGAGTTTCGGCTTTTTCTCATCAGAGGCTTCATCGTCGCTACAGCTTTCAACGACGTATTCTTTTTTGGTTACTAAAACAATTATATTATTAAATTTTTTTGTTAGCAAGATGATATAATTTGATCGGATCTTACCCATAAAACCATTATCATCGACGAAAACGTTGTCGACTTCTTTTTTCACTTTTTTCCTTCCTTTGGTAAAAGGCGTCGCTGGGATTATTTCTTCCTCACTGTCAGAAAGGGCTTGTGCGGGTGTCTCTTGCTCAGGTGTTGGAGGAGCCTCTTCCGTATACTCCATTTCTTAGGGAGAGAAAAAATATTTGCAAAATAAAAAATAAAAAAAATAAATAAATGCTTACCTTCATCACTACTTTCTGATTCACTTGCCAGTACGATTCGTTTTCGTTTTTTATTTGCTAACTGACGAGAATCCTTGCTTTTCTTTCTCTTTTTCTTGCTTTCATTCTTGTTTTTGACTAATGGCTATAAAAAAATATATATAATTTTTTTTACTATTAAAATTCAGTATGATAAAATACCTTTTCGTCTTTTTTATTTTCTTCAATTTTCATTTCATCATTTGTCTCATCTTTGTCTGAGACCTGGATGTTTTCTTTGAATTCCTTCTTTTCGACTTCCCTAACCTCTTTAGTTTTTGCATTTGTTACTTGCCTGCTGAATAATGCGCTGATGCCACCACCTTTTACAGGCCCTGCTTTTTTCTAAAAATAATAAAACAATTAAATATAAATAAAAGATTTTGATCATTTACGCGCATAATTTATTATGTACTTTAGTGGTATTTTTCTTCGGCGATGTCCCTTTTTTAGAAATATCTGTCTTTTTAGGCGAAGTTTGTATTTTCTTGTCATTCTCTAACTATAATGGATAAAATTAATTAGATATAAGTATTTATAAACTAGGCAAAATGTATACCTCACTCTCCTGCTTAGATTTCAATGGTTCAGTTTTAATCTGTTTGTTTGGTAGACCATTGTTAACTTTGGTGTCCTCCTCTTTTGCAACCTTCTTAATCGGCGGTTTGACTTCTTCTTTAACGCTGATCGGTGCAAATTTTCGTTCTCTTAATTTTATTTCTCCATTGCCACGAATTGATGAAAACCTACTCAGGCACGTTTAGATTAATGCGCGCAAAATAAATGGACAACAAAGACATACTTTTTGTCCTCTTTGGTCAATTCGTAGCTTTGGTCAGCGTTGTACAAATCGGTGCTAGTTATGCTGGCCGCTCTCTGAACGCTGTAGACGTGCTCGGACGAAATGGAGGAAAATTTTCTCTTTGCCTCTTCGATCTCGTCCGATTTAACGATAACAAATGCAAACTTCCCTTTCTTTCCTTCCTCCCCACCGATTAAATAAGTTGTGAGAATTTTATCAGCATTGTCCGACGATACAGAAAAAGCATACAGAAGCCTATAAAAATAGTTTTAACATTTCTAAAAGTTTATTTATTATCATTATAATTGTACGCGTTAATTAAATGTCCAAAATCGGGGGTTGTGAACAAGTCCTAGAGATTTATGCAGGTAAAAGGTAAAAGCCGACCTTTTAGGGCTGGGGTATGAGTCTACCCAAGCATTTAACCCCTCGGGTCTTGGTAACCCACCCTGTGCAATATATAAGGTTTTTGAAATCTCCAGAAATCTCCTGGAAAACTGCTTACCTTAACAACATGACAAAAATGGGTAATTTTAAGGGCACTTTCAACTCTACTTTAATGGGCTCGTCAAACTGCTGCATGAACTGGGTTATAGACAAATTATGAAAACATTCAAGGACCGTTCCCACAGTACCTCACATTCAAAGGAAAAAATGAAAGGAATACCAGCCGTAAGCATGGGGCATAAAGAAGGACAGAAAAAGTTTGCCCACAATCATGTCCAATGAAAATCCTGTTCACTGATGAAAAAAAATCCAATAAAAATACCCTGTATGCAAGAGATATCAAAATCCATCAAACATTAACCCCAGGTTGATAAAACTAAAGAATTCCTCTGCAGAAGGCCAATAATACTGAACATTTCAAAGGGTAAAAATAATACACTAAAACAAAAATGGACATTAGACGACAATGAGTTACTTACTGCTTAGCTGTGTTGACGTGAACTTGAAGAGCTTTGCTCAAGTATTTATAAGTCACCTTTTAAAACAGAAAACGTTATCAAAACCAAAATTAAAAAGAAAAACAAATATGGGAAACTTACGATTTTATCCTCGACCAAGACAAAATCTTCGATGTTCCTCAAGTATTTCTGAATCTCGCCCATGTTTGTTTTTAAGATTTGTATATTTTTAGATAAAACGTTAAGCTAAAAATGTGAATTAAACATGAAAAAAAGCATTGAGAATAGATAAAGTGAATCGAAATCCAAAACTGACCTCACAACAAACACAAACTCGCCTTTAGGCAGTTACTTTTTCTTATGGCAATCGATTATGCCAGATTTCATTATGCTTCTTTACAATTTAATACTGGTTTAGTTTAAAAACTTATGTAAACATAAAATGACTATTTACAAATAATAAATTTAATGATTGAGGTTTCTAGCAACATGTTAAGGTTACTTATAACGAACATGTACATTAGCGCCTGTTTGCCGCTCAAGTTCAAGGTCAAACTGCACGCACTTTTAAGCGCAAAAAAAAATGATAATTCAATTGTTTTATCTACTGTTTTATTAATAAATGAAAAATTTTTATGGCACATCATTAAAGAATTTTTTATATTATTTTACACTACACATTATAAAAAAAGAAAAGTGAGGTTACTTTTGGCAAGAGCTTTACTTTCCCGCGTGTATTTAATACATCAAAAAGTAGTGCAATGTTATCCAAGAATCAAATTTACAAAAAAAAACTTTTTTAAATGAAATAATTGGCAAATCGTATTGTACATTGAGTAACACTTGATCAAGGAGTTGCAAAATGAATTTTACATCGAGAAAATTGAAAGAAAATTTATGGATCTTATTTAATAAATTTTTCTGACACGGAAGAAAGTTTCTAAATCTGGTAATCATTCTGGCGTTAAGACCTATAGAGCGGTGTGCATTCAGTCAATCAAGCCCCAAGCTCTTTGATAAATTAGTCTATGATTTTCTGGCTCCAGCATGTAAAATTTTAATCCCTGGATAACATAGCTTTGTAAAAGACAAATGTATCATAACTAATTTATTAATTTTTTCAAAATTATATATTAGAAGCATTCAACTTTTGTAACAATTGGAAGTGAGTTGATTGATATATTAAAGACATTTGAAACTGTTTTCCCTTGGTTTTCATGGTTATTAATTAAGGACAATACTGTGTTAAATTAAATTCACCTCCATTCTCTTATTTTGTGTCTACCTCAGGAGTGCCACAGCAGAATCCCTGATTAGGCCTTTTTTTTTTCTTTTTGCCTATTAATGATATATCACGTTTTCATGATGTCAAATTTCTATTTTATGCAGATGGACTAAAAAATTCTAGAATAGTTGAAAATTTTAGTGATGCTAATCTGCTACAGTTGAACATTTATAGGTTCATGGTGCAAAGGCAAATCTCTCAAATTGGATGAGTTATCAAGCACAATAAAAAAATTAATTTTTTTTATACAAAATTGATGTACCCCTCTCCATAAATTCAATAGCTTTTGTGAACTTGGAATTCTTTTCACGTCTCTTTCACCTGTAAATCTTATTGATGTCATTAAGAAAAAATAATTAAAAATATTAGGTTTTATCAATAGACACAAAGTTTTTTAGTAATATTGTCAATTATTTTGTACATCAGTGTATATTATAATGATAAGATTAGACTTTCTACTATGTTTGTAAATGTGGATCTTTGTTTGAACATCTTTGTTGTAAGTCTCGTCACAATCCACTTGACGTACCCGGTTCTTCTTGGTTATGGTCGAAATTTCATTCTCTGTTCCAGAGCTTTCGCAGGCAGACTCCCCTATCTCAGTTGGAGCGCAGGATGTCATCGAGGCCCGTGAATAGGACAGAGGATGCATATAGGGCGGGCGTTTAATGTTCAATGGGCTTTTGGTGTTATTTAAATTATTTCCCGGTGTTATTAATTGTCCTTCTTGTTGTTCTTCTAGTTCTTCTTGTTGTTTGTGCTTTTTGATTCCATATTATTCCCACGAGGCGAGGGTTGTCTAACTGTCACCAACAGGCTTACCCACAACCTGCTGGAAGGCTGCTTACTCAGGAGTGGCGCCAGGTGCTCCTGAGGCTCCGTTTACGACTCGACATCCCACGAGTCATGCATCCATCAGCACGGGTCGATTGACACTTTGGATTGGGGATTGTGTTAGGGTTTTCTCCCATAGCCCACGTGTCCTCGATATAGCGCCAGGAATTCGTTTTTTGCCCACCTCCGTTAGCCATCCCGAAGGACGTTACCTAGGAGCCACCACGAAGAGGTGGAGGTTGGACTTGGGGTCTCATCATTTCTGACTACGGGCATTTCTCAACATTTCACGTGGGTGTTGATTGGGCAGCAACCTCCACATTGAGACCCAGCACCCCCATTTGGCCCCCTAAATGTGGATCTTGTTTTGTTTTTGAATTATTTTTGTTATGCTTTATCTATCAATATTCTATTTAATTTTTATAGATGACAAGATTTTATTGAAACTCCCTAAGTTGTTAGGATTAAATTGTCTTTTCCAATATAGGAGTTTATAATCAAAAAGATACTTCCACCCCATCAACTTAATATTCTATTCTATTTGTCTAATTGACCAAATTACTTATTTCAATTGAATATTCTTTTTATGTAAGGTCTCAGTTGAGATGAAAAAGTCAGAGTCTTGAACAGGATTCATACTCATGACCTTCGGGCTCAATAAACTATAACTTGAACTATCATGATTTGGTGACTGAGTGGATTGAAGTCATGATAGCTCGAGTGGTCACATCAGTGGTGTATTGAACCCTAGGTCGTGGGTTCGAAGCCGTTCGTTACTCTTACTTTTTCATTTCAACCTTACATAAAAAGAATAAGTTATTTGAAATTAATATTCTATTTTTTTACTGTTATTTATATGATATGAATATTTGTTTTAGGCATTATTGCCTATGTGAAAATGAATAAACAAAAACATATAAAACATATTTTTAACAAATTTGTTTTAGAAAAATCGTTAATTGATGGTTTTCTGGATACAGAATGGTCTGTAATTCCTAATTTTGGGGTAAATGAATATTATTTTTAGGAAGTAAATGCTGCATAATGATTTTTTAATGTTACTTCTATTAAAGAGGTTTGTTTTGTGAAATTGTCGATTGAATCAAGATTTAGAAAAATGAAATTATGCAAGACAGCAGATGACGCATTGATCAAGTGCGGCGGGAGACAGTTTTGCATTTTTCGGTTTGTCGTTGTGCGCAGGCCGGAAGAGCGCGACACTGGCGCTTCGCCTCTTTTGAGTCAAACACGCATCGAAAAGGACAAAAAAGTCCAACCAAATTCCCCCGTTTTCGCTTTCTTCGTCGGCCCCTTTCTCCGAGCTCGTATCGCCCGTTCACCGGGATGAACCAGTAGAGGCGCACCGCCTGAAACCCCGTGGAGAGAGGCACAGACGGCATCGGCAGTCAGGTGCACGCACGTAGATACTGGAAACGTGCGCCTCGCGCTCCGCGAAACCCGATCTGCCAAGGTTTCACCGAGTGGGCCGCTTCTCGCCTCAACCCCTGTCTCCTTTCCAGACCGCTGACTCGCGTTTCTGACCTGTGAGGAGCCTCGAGCGGATCCTCGACCATGGCGAGAGGTCACCAGAAGATCCAGTCCCAAGCCAAGGCGGCCGAGCGGGCGGCCAAAGCCAAGAAGCAGCAGGGCCACAACGCCAACTCACAGAAAAAGGCAGCACAGAAGGCTCTCGTCTTCGCCTGTGCTATCTGCAAGGTAATACGTTTCGCTTATTCACCCAATAAACATAAAACGTCAGACAGTTCGATCATTTATTCAAGGTAAAAAGGACGGGAAAGTTTTACAACTGATGACCCGTCCAAAAGAGAAAGCCATTTCTCCTCTTTACAAACGTCTGGCATAGTAAAAGTTCTATTTATTGATTACTGGATAATTCATCCCCAGAATACAGCCAAAGACAAGGAGGTCGACCAATTTTTAACGATGACAACCCTAAAACCATCATCTCCCGGCCTCAACATGACAAGTTAAGGAAAAAAATCCATTTTATGTGTGTTTTTGGATATTTTGCGGAAAAAATCGAAGTTTTGTGGCTGATTCTACCAAAAACACGAGTGTAAACACTTGTCACAAAATTGCACTCAAGTTTGCCCTTAAAACATCCTAAATGCCAAAAATTCAAGGGGGTTTAGTTAAATAAATGCTATGGTTTTTGACAAAGTGTGCCTAAAATGTTTTCAGTGATTTTTCCAAGCTAATACATCATGTAGGTGCCTGTCTAGGTCAATGACATATTTGCACCGAAATAGAATTATCATGTTTTTGCTGACTTGTCAAGGAAGCACCAAGGCAAACACTTGTTAAAAATATATCGGATGATTTTGCTAAAGCTAGAGTCTGAAAATGTTCATTGATATTCTCAGGTCGACAAATTTACCCTTAAAAAGAAATTTTATCAACAAATCACTTGTTACAAAATATCAGTCAATTTTAAAATTAAAAATTCTTGGTTTTGTGTAGAAAGTACTGCAGAAAATTTAAGTCTGCCCCAGAAAACTCAATTCTAAAGAAATGCTTTAGTTTTTTTCTCTTTTTTTTCCAAAAACTGGAGCCTGAAAGTGTTAATAGAAATTTTCTGGTTTTTGCTGACTTGTCTAGAATGTACCACTAAAATTGCAGTTGATACTTGTTTTACTCAAATTTAGACTTTAGACTATTCGATTTTAATTTTGCGTGTTTTGACGTGTAATATTAGTTATAATACTTTGTTACGAAAAATAAATTTTGAATTTTTTGTTTCATTGTTTTATCTATTCTAACAAAAATCACGAAATAAGATCAAAAGGGTTTTGGATTTTGCCTAAGTCGTATCCTCTAATTCTAACTGATATTTTCATTCGGTAATAGATTACAGATGCGCCTGTGCCTGTGGAGGTCGCTGATAAATTTACAGTGACACAGAAATTTCCTGGTTTTGCTGACTTGCCAAGAAAATACCAACGGCAAACACTTCTCATAAAATGCGAGGCAATTTTGCCCCCACCATGTAAAATAATAAATTTATTATTTAACCATTCCAACAAAAATTACAAATTGCAAATACTTAAGCAGTCAATTTTCCTCCCTCTCATTAAAAAAAATAAAAAAATAAATAAATTAAATAATGATAAAAACATCTAAAGTTTTGAATTGTGCCAAAGCTGAACCCTTAAAATTTTTTGTTGATATTTTCAGGTAACATTATATGTTTCTGTACAAGCTAGGATATTTTTGCGCTGAAATAGAATTTCCTGGATTTTGTGGATTTATTGGGAAAGTAACGCTAAAAATTTCAATGGACACTTTTTTTTCAACTCAAATTTAGTCTCGTTTGATGTTTTAATTATATCAGGGTTTTTTTTTCAAAAACAATCCATAAATTCTTAAGAAACGTTTTATGGGGTACGATTTAACCCTTCGGGTCTTGGTCACCTACTCTGCGTAAGAAATGTTTTAGATTTTTGTAATAGCTGGGGTCTGTAAGTTTTTAGAAATGCTTTCAAGTAACAGGTTATCGGTATGCCTGTTTAGGACTTGTTTACACTGAAATAAAATATTCTGCTTTTGATGACTTGTCAATATTTATTACAAAATAATAGTTATTGCAAAATCTGAAGAAATGTTTTAGATTTTGCCAGAGCTGAAGCCTGAAATTTTCGCATCTACAGTCAGTGAATTTACCCTGAAATAGTGTCATGTTGATTGATCAAGTACAGAATTTTTCTGTTTCATATAGAAATTTAATTTGAAGCTTGTTTGAACTCAAATTTACATTACTTGCATTTTTGTTTCTGTGAATAAATATTTTGTGAGTATTATACGTTTTGCGTGAAGGCATGGTGGTGTTTTGCTTAATAATTAATCCTTTATTTATTTTTTTTTTTAAACTGTTCTGCCAGTTTTTATTTTTCGAAATTTTTCGGACCAACACACAACCCCTCCTCAGTCTCTGGAAAGGGGTATCGAATTTTTTGTCTTGTTTATCTGTTCTACCAAACATTACAATCTTCCCTAAACTCTGAGATTAAGGAATCTCCAGTAAGCTTAGAGGAAGAGTTAATGGTGACTAGACACCAACCCCTCCTCGATAAAGCCTTGTGCATAATAGAAAGATTAAAAGCATTAGTTGTGAGAAATTCATGAAGTTCCGTTCCTTCCAGGCCTGGGGTTGCACCACTGACTTGTATTGATTTAAGGATTAATGGCCAATAAGGGTGCAGTCTTTGGAAAAAAAAAATCAAATTTTTGTCGCATTTTGACCATGATTTTAACAAACATGGGGGCCTGTCAATTTTCAGTGTCTGCTTAGGCCAATATCATTTATACTGAAATAGAAATATCCAGGTGTTTTGCTGACCAGAAGAATAAAAAACAACAATTTATTGTCGGTCTAAGGTAATATTTAAAGGCCAGGAGATTAAACATTTTTAGACAATGACAACGATATAACAATACCTTTGTCTCAGCAAGCCAAGTTTAGAAAAACTCCACTTTTTTGGATATTGTTTAGGTATAAATTATTAACCTTCATGCCTAATTTTCCAAAACCATACCTGCCAACACATGTCACACAACAACAGTTAATTTCAGTGCAAAAAAATAAATGATTAAGCTGGAAAAGCTTAATACTAATTCCCGATTTTTTATTTTTATTTTCCAAAGTCTAGATCATTATAAATAGTTTAGGGTTTTAAGATGTGTGAAATAAAATACATATATAAACTAGATTTGTACCTGGATTGGAATTTAAAAATTGATCTGGAAGTTTTTTTTTTTAAACAATGAGTTTTACAATTGACCCTTAGTTAATTTTGAAGAATCAACGTCAGTTTTGATTTTACAATTTTTAAATTTTTTCTAAAAAAAAAAAGAAATTTATTTACACAAAAAAACTTTTAGTTAAGGATTGCTGTTCTTAATGATTCAATTGGATTTTCAACCTGATACAGAAATACAGTTTTTATTTGTGGCTTGGGAATTTGCATAATTTTTCCTCTTCCCTCTGTTGTAATTGATGGGGCATTTTACAAAAAATTCCATCTGGTTGTATTCATAAGCTTTGTTTGGTTTTGGCCAAAAAGTTAAATTAAATAATTACATGTTTTTTTTCCATTTTCACTAAAACATATTTTTTTAATGTTATTAATTAAATTGTAATTCTATTAATATTATTTTTTATAATATTTTTAAATTAATTGTTAATTAATATTATGTGAAGTGTTAAATCGAGAACTCGAACCCAGGACATCTGACCCTTTCCCACTCAGTTTACCTCTAATTTATGAGATAATTTTTACTATTTCCATAGTATTTTCATCTTAAGTATGAGAAAACAACTTGTAAAGCATTTCTGAATATTACTCCGGAAAAAAAAGTGCTGTAATAAAATTTCGATTTGAAAATTAACCTGATATGGAAATTTGTTTTTATTCTCCGTTGGCACAGACGTGACATGTGGACAGTTTATTATCAATTTTCTGTCCATTTATCAGTTTTCCTGTTGATATGGGATCAGTTAAATAAAAGTACATTCTCTCAGTAGTTCGTTGGTGTAAAAATGATACTAGACCAATCAAATTTAATTTTGCTAAGGGGGAAAAATAAAATGCACTTCAAAAACGCTAAAATCTGCAGTTATTTGAGAAGTATTGCTTAAAAATAGATATTATGATACAAAAAAATTGTTAAATTAATGAAAAATAACCAGAATAACAGTAACATCAGTAATCTTTTTATCCTGAAATTAAAATATGTATATTGTATATTTGTATATTCTATCAGGGAATATATATATATATATATATATACAGTTTCTTATACACATCT
>CM077103.1:30902111-30926420 GCA_039619505.1 Cimex hemipterus | reverse complement strand
TATATATATATATATATATATATATATAAGTATGAATGTAAAGAGATAGGGTTTATTTCAATTTTTCAATCAAAATTTCAATAAAAAAAAAGTAAAGAATTCTGTGAAATATTATCAAATTACAGTCTGACAGGAGGTTGTTTTTTACGGCAAAAAAATTAAATTAAACTCTTGCTTTATGGCTTGTAACTATTATATTCATTAGCAGTATTAAGAAATGCAGGAAAGTTGCACAAGGCTAGTTGAGCGAAGGATTTGCCCTCTGGTGAAAGTACCATCCGACCTGTTGGGCTTTCACTCTCCTTTGCTTTTTCCTCGAACATTTTGAGGAAAAAGGGGAAAAAACACATTTTCTATTTTTATTCTTATAATGATTTAATCGTCTACTTTTTTTTTCTTTCTTGTTAGTGTTTTTGGTTTGAACTCGATTTATTTGTACAAATCAATTAAATTTTGTTAGTACAGTTTAAAATTTTATATTAATGATTCTATGGTCAGTTCATATTTGATCTAGCTATCTATGTAATTAAAAAATGAAGATAATTTTAATCTTAACAGACCCGAAGTTCAGTGTGAACTAAGTTAACAATTGCATAATAAGCTGAAAGACATCTAAAAATTAATTACTTATGTTATTAACTATAATTTAATTAATCCAAATGTGCGACAAATGTGAGATAATTTGTGGCCTGTGAGGTGAACATATAACATAAAATGGTGAAATGACAACTGAGAATGAACAGTTAAGCTACAAATAATAAAATTATCACTATAAAATATTTTTCAAGGACAGTCAGTTATGATGTGAGGTGGAATCGACATCCATGCCGTATCGGACTGATTATCATACAGAATCGTTGACTGCATTAACGTTCCATTGACGAAGTTCTTCTGAAAACTGTGGTCTCACGGCTCCATTTATTGGGGAAGATTTCGTATTAATGCGTGATAATGCTCGATTGCGCGTAGCTCGAGTCGTCTTGCATTACTTGGAGGATGTAGGGATTACATAGTTAATTTGCCAGCTTGTTCTTGTACATGTACATGTATCTTGTAGAGTATGAGACATGATAAATTGATGGGTCAATGGACAAGCATTAAAACAGCTTCAAACTGCTCTTGTTGAAGAATGGGGTTCTGTTTCACAAGAGAAATCTATTAGTTTATTTTTTAAATGTTAATAGTAATAAAAAGTACGAGATAAGAGTAATCTACCACTAAATGATTTTCTGGTGTTCTGGTGAATTTTCTTTCAAACCATCATAATTAAATAATTTTTATTAAAAAACACGAATTTATGATGTCGTTTAATTTGTTTTACATTAAAGTAGGTAATTGTTATAATTCATATAATGATAGAAATAGATACTATTTGAAAAAAAAAAAAAATTTTGTCTTTGAATGTTTATTTTGTAGGTTTTATTCTTCGAGTTTTCTAACAAAGTTTTATCGATATATTTGTTTGACTTATTTCAGGCCCAGATGCCAGATCCAAAGACGTATAAGCAGCATTTTGAGAACAAGCACCCAAAGAACCCGATACCGAAGGAGCTGGAAGAAGCCGAGGCGATGGCATGACTCTTCTTGCCAGTCAGAAATATTTCTCTAAACTTAAAAACTCACTTCATTAACAAAATTTTAAATACCCTTGTTCCTAACATACAGACCAGTTTATGACCCTCAATTAAACACTAGGAAATTGTTTTTGTTCTTTCAAAATAAAAGAAAAAAATAATTTTAACGTCTTGTTCATTTAAATTAATGTTTATTAAAGAGAAAACATTCAACGTTTTCCTTCGATGTATGCGGATATTACTTGAGAAGTGACGGTGTGCCTTTTTAATCCTGACTTTGTTCAAAATTGTTTTTACGACATACTTGACTTAAAAGTCTGATGGAATATTTTTTTGTTTGTCGTTTTAACTTTCACTTTTTATGCGGTCATACAGCCCATACAGTTGAAAATTTTGATTTCTTTTTGACAGTTATTATGTATATTTGCGCACAGTCGTGTACCTTAAAAAAAAAAAAAAAAAAAATGATACGAGAAAAGAGTAGATATTACTTTGAAAAGAGCATTTAGACTTTTTATACTATTTATGAATTTTTGTATGATAATTTAAAAAAAAATGATGTTGCAAATTAGAAAATTTTAAAAACATATTTTGTACATTTTTATAAACTTTATTTTGGCTTGAAGTTTTGGTAATTTACGATAATATAAATTTCTTTCTCTTTTTTTTTTTCTTCGTATGTTATCACAAGTTATAAAATGAAATAAGTTTAATGTACTTTTTGATTGTTTGTTGTGATTTGTTAATGTTTTTAATAAAAAAAGAAATTATTAGGCATAGACTTAGAGCCTCATGTAAACTATTATAAATATACTTATTAAAAAGTCACACAAAGTACACATTGCAAAGGCCTATAAATGATAGAATATAATAGAAAGAAAATAGATTAAAAACCTTTGACATCCCATGGCTTGGTTTATTATGTAAATACCCCGAAAATGTAAATTATTTCGTTTTCCTAAAGAATATATATGAAATAAATATGCGCTATAAATTAAAAAAAAGAAGTTTATATCTCTCTTAACCCACCCTACATTTGGTGTAATTTTTGTCAACTTGCAGTTTTACTTATTGCCACTTTATGAAAAGACCACTGCATTGGTAAGAAAACTTTTAAAGGTGAACTGCCTTTTTCTTTCAGATTGGATGAATTCGAATGAGTATCTTTAGTTATTGTAAAAAGCCATTGCCCAAAAGAAAATCCTTTACACATTACTTTTGTTGCGATTTCATATTGTCTGTAAATTTATGAACTTGCCATTTGGTCGTTAATAATAATTTTGGTCTGCCTATTTGTCTTTTATTATTAAGATTTTAATTAAAAGCCACCATTAACAGATATAAATGTGTAATTTGGTTGGTATAGATCATCCTGTCCTGCCTGTCATCAGTGTGTCTCCAGACCAACCCAATAAGTATAGGCAGACCAAAATGATCGATAACGACCAAATTTCAATTCATTTTGAACCGGCACGCGAGTTCAACGTGAGTTCACCGACTCGCAGACCAAAACCCACCATCTACCAAATTTCAGTTACTTTCACGGATGTTTTGAGTATTAGATATTTCCATTAAAATTTGAATTATAGGTTTATGAACTTGCTACACATGTCTAAAGGCTAGTGGAAAAAATTGTGAGTTTAGGTACTAGTTTTTTTACCTGTTTATTTTCATTTTTTTTGTTTTTATAAAGGCAAATGATTTTTTGTGAATCTTCAATACAAATCATCGGCTCCCCAAATTCTTTTAATATGGGTGAATGGTGTTTTCTTACATTACCTGTAAGCAAAAACGACACTACTTTGATTCCCTGCAAGAATTGGAACAATTGTCCCCTTTGCATCTTTTTTCTTTATCTCAGAAAATTTGAATAGAAAAGAAACAAAAATTCTAATCCATTTTTCGTATAGTGGGCCAGAAAGGGTTGCGATGTCTACGACAACTGGGAACTTTAATGGATACACCATTGTTTCAAAATCTGGGTTGTGGGCTTTAAAAATTGCTTAGAAAAATAAGAATTTTAACTTGAACCCCATAAATATTCATATATAATGTAATTAATTATATTGCATTGATTGGTCCTTACGTTTAATTTATTATTTACAAATACTATGTCCTTTTTCCTTCAAGCTTTCCAGAATTTTTTCAATATTTTAATTTCTTTAACTATTTTTTGTCTCAATATTCTTGCCACTTGGCTTTGTCTATTTTTTTTCTCTAATGTCTTTCAGGTTGTTTAGTCTCCAATTAGTTTTACTTTCATATTTTTTACTTTTTTAAATTTTATTCATTTTTTGCATGCAGCTAGGTATCAAGACGAACTGTATTTTATTACTCTTGTAAAATATCACATGTCGTCATTTTCTTGCAGATTTTGGTAAAGATGACAAAAGCTTAAATTAAAAAAAAACAAAAAAAACCACTCATTTGCATGAAACTATGTATTTATGGACAATACACTGTATAAAACCGACTATTTTAATTTAAAATACAAAAAACAAAAACAAAAGTTTGCCTGGACCACAAATTACACATCTTAAAAATCAATTTAAAATAGTTATTTGCGTGTCTTTCATGTTTTTGTTTTCTAAAAAATAATTGAAATAGTGAAGAAAAGTATTAAACAGAAGATAGAATATACAATATAAATTTACAATAAATAAAACTGAGCACGCATTCCTTGTTCATTCCACCTTTGAAGGCTGTCGTACGGTTGAAGCCTCCCTTACCCTCAGATCACAGTACAAAATTAATAAAGATAATAATGGCTTAAATCTGGTAATAAAAAATTATAGTAGTAAACATTGCCGTCGTTATGTGGCTAGTCCTTCGATCTTATGCCGGTTGTTTTTGAAGTCGGGCATCAAATGGAGAAGTAACCACATAGCAATGATGATTGAATTTCCAAAACATTTAAACGTGACAAAATCTACTTTCTGCTCTATGACCGTTACTAAATTTTCATCTCTTTTGTTCAATTTTTATCTTTTATAAAAATTAATATACAATAGGAGTCAATAATTTACAAGCGTATCACAGGAAACTAAAAATTTTCTAATTTGTTTTAATTTTTTTCTTTCAAAAAGCACGTTTAAACATCCTCTTTTTACCAATGGGGAGACCCCAAGATGTTAACATTGTTATACTTAAATTACATTAAAAAAAAAAGAAAAGATAAGAGCTTGATAGCTCGTTCATTCTTTCTTTCTTTATAAATTTCTTTAAAAAAACAACCGGAATAAATAATGGCTTGTATGGCTGAGTGGTTTTCCCTTTCTGCTTCAAGTCTTTACTCCTGTATTATTTCGTTGTCCACCTTGCTGTTCCTCACTCCGGATTTGCCAGTCCAAGGGTACACTTCGGGACAAGGCTGGCAAGTCCTCATGTACCTGACTCCAGATTTGTGCCAGAGATTGCAAACCTTGGGGTTGTTACATTTTTTCGGCCTGTCCTGAAGGCAAAATAAAACAAGTTTAAACAAAGTACGACTAACAATAGACAGGAAAAAATGTTAAGCTAACTTACTGGATAATTGCATTGGAACGGTGCAAAGTTGTTCAACCTTGAAATTGGTGTTGGGTCTCTAATCCATTGGATTGCTTGCCAATTGGTCACTAACCATACTTCAGGCATTTTATTGATGGTGTCAAGGAAAGAAATAAAGCCTTCTTTGTGGTGTGGATGCGTAAACCATGCAGCATGGTAGAACAAGCCGAAAGGAGCCCTACATAAACAAAAAGATTTAGTACATTTTCGTATTTATGCTTCTCTTTCTTCATTACCTGTTGGTCGAAAAATGTCTTTCAAAGTTTTTGAGGAGCATTTTGTAAACACCTTCAGCATTCGGTGGGTTCGAGCAGGCGTCTCCCATCGAGCATCTTCCTCCGTTAAGATCCTGCCACATGACCATAGGGACTTCCCACACTCCTGTAACATAACAAAAATACATTTAAAATAATAGATTTATAAATCATTTTTTTTTTTTTTTTTTTTTTTTTTACCAGGATAAGATCTTGATGGGCAAGGGGGAATCATACAATCATGGAAAATCTTGTAATCGAGAGTGTATGGCCAGGATGGAGGCCTGTTTTCATAAACTGGCATTGAAGAGTCATAAGTGAAGTTGGAGTCAAACAACATTTTAAACATTTTGTTTCCACCGACCTATACAAAAAATTAATTAATTAAAAACAATAGAGTTGATACAAATGAATGTTTAAAATTATTTTGATATTTACAGCCAAGAAAGGTGCTCTCATTCCTCGGACATCCTCAAGTTTAACACCTCCATAAGCAGCAAGGATTTCCCTTTGACCAGCTATTTCTTTAGTCCATTTCTTTTGAGAGAACTGCTCACCAAAACTGTGCCTATAAGAACGATTTTTAACTTGGGCTAAATTCTGTAAATAGCGAAACAAAGGAGAAGAGAATCGAAAAGAACGTACGAAATGGAATGCGAAGCCATTTCGTGTCCAGCGGCATACAAGTTTTGAACTTGGCTATAGTCGGTCCATTCATGAGATACGTAAAATGTGGCAGAGATAGGACAGCCGTTGGGATTAACACGACCCTTTTCAAAAAGATCGGAGTAAAGACCCTTGTTCAAATCATTTACAGAATCATCAAATGTGAGCAGGACGATCTGTGGGGTCTCTTCTGGGGAGAGATTACCTAGAAAGAATACATCACTTCAGATTAGTTAAAAACAATTTGACTTTTAATATGTTTTCTAAAGTTTTTCATAATTTATATGATTTTTAGGCGATTTGTAACATTAACTTACTAAAAGCAAATATTATTAAGGTAGAATAATTTAAATTGGAAATTTTACATCGAGTAGGTTTTAATTAAGTGAATTTTTAAGATAATTTTACCAGGGACATCTTTTCCTCCGCAGCTGCAGTCTGGAAGCAAACAAACATCTTTTCTACACTTAGCAGCAGTTTTGTCAACTTGTGGTGTAGGAAAGACGTTAGTCGGCCTAAAAAACAAATTAACATTTATAGTATATTTTGTTAGATTTAATATTTCATGATTATTCGGAAAGTGTGAGATGCGGTGGGCATCTCAACACAACATACAAGAATGGCCCAATTACGCAGAAAACAAACACTGAGCTCTGAAGATGATCTCAATAAAAGATCGAAACTAGGCATGGTAAAGAGAATGTTTTTCTGAAATCTACATCACACCAGACCGCATCTCAAAATTTCCGAATAATCATCAACTAACAGTCACTAATCACCACATATTAATATTTAATTATAAACCACGGTGGCTGAGTGGTTAGGTCGTCTGACTCATATGCCATGCTAGTGCTTCTGGGTTCAAATCCCAGAATAACCTGTAAGTTTTTAATCATGACGAATACGGAGAAAGTGGTTTGGCCCCTCGTGTACGAGCCAATGAATAGTTGGACATAAAGACCTCCTTATGATAGGTATTACTTATTTTTTCTCTTGAAGTATGCAATAAGCTAAATTATTATGTGGTATGTGCACAAGGGGATATAAGGCAGGAACGGTGTGCATCCAGTGAGCTTTTAGTTCACCAACAGGATGGAGATCATCACTTTGCCGATGTAGGAAACTAAGTTGTCACATGACCAATGTTGCTTCAGTCTCCGACGAGGATTGGCAGCTAAGGTTGTGGATGATAATTCTTAATTAAGGAGATTGAGTGATCAGATTAATTTAGGACGGATATTTTTGAAATGCAATTGAGCACAGTCAGGTAAGAATGGGAGTTTTAAGTCTGTATGAATTGTATGTTAGAGGCATAGAAGGGAGTTTTAACTATTGTACACAGAATTTTAGATTGTAAGTTTTAGATTGGAACGCTTAGCGGTTCAAGATTGTACGGCCATAGGGGGGTTAACAGGGCACTGAATATACATTTTTTTATTGGTAAGTTTGGATCACTTGTCAATTAATAATAGTTAATTTTGTTTTTTGTATATTTACCTGTGTGGTGGGTATCTGTAGATGTCGACGTACTCAGAGGCTTTTCCAACGACAGTTGTTGATGGTTTCAATGTGGGCCTTCCCCTGCTATTTTAACACAGCATTAGTATTTCTATTTCATAAGATTTTAAATATCTAGGATTGTGATCTTACGATGCAGGAGTTCCTCTGTTTGGAGGCTCGGCTTCATTCGGTGAAAGGGTGTATGTGTGGCTTCCTCTATGTCTAGAATTTCCTCTGCAACAAAAGACAATTCCCTTGTCGGTAAGAATTTACTTAGAAGAATGTACTTGCCCAAAATTGTATAGTGCATTATGAAAATAAATTGAAAGGAGATTCCCTCATGCAAGATTGCCATAGTTTGATAAAAGGTGTAGATTGTTAAAGGGTGCTAATTTTAGTCATATATTGCAATTAATTCACAATTAGTTTTGTATTAGTCAGCCACAAGCGTTATTTGGGGCCAAGTGAGTCCTAATGTCGGCCTCTTAAATGTACTTAAGAGAAGTACTGTTGTACCGACCTAAATACCGGTTGGATGCCATGCAAAACGCTCTTTCAAAAAGCGTGATGGTTTATGAACATGTGAGCTCTAGAATAAAATGATTTCCCTACCTGGTTAAACCAGGGGTAGACTGGGTGTCAATTGTCGTTGGTCGCACCCTGTTTTAAAAACCAAAAATTATTATCCACTGGATCCTATAAGACTTCTACACAAAATAGTGTCTGTACAAAATTTTTCCATACCTTACAGTTTTTTCCGGGTCAGTTTTCAAGAGAGGGATAGGAGTGTCAAGGGTCTTTCGGAGTTGGTCAGTGTACATGCGTGGTGGTAGTGAAGTAGACTCTAAATTATTGCTTTGTGAAGATGGGATAATGGGACTTGGTCTGGTGACCTCTTCATTTAGGGAAGGTTCATTTGAAATAGAGTTGTTGTAGCTAAGATATTTTTTAGGTGGCTTTGTATCAATTGTGTACGGGGATCGTCGGGTGGTGATTGTATCATCTAGATCTACTATTATTCTAAACCCTGAGTTCCTATTTGGTGATACTCTAGTTTGTTTTTGTGCTTCGATTTGTGATCGAATTCGTGATGAAGCTTTTTTAGTTTGATAATAGTAGTTTTGATTTTCTCTAGGGGATTCTTGAGGAGTTGGTCTTTTTTGCTCATAACTTACTTGTTCTGATCTAAGTTTGTTTCGTTCATTGATTGCTTGTTGCTCTGCAAATAATTTCCTTCTAATTTCTTCATTGCGTTTTATAATAGCTTCTTCTTCCTCTTTGAGTCTAATCTGTTCTAGTTCTCTTCTTCTAGTTTCCATTCTTAATTTTTCGGCTTCTTCTATCTCTTTTCTCCTCTTATCCTCAATCTCTTTCCGTTGTTTCTCTAGAAGCTCTTTTCGCCGTTTCTCTTCAAGTTCTTTTCTTCTCAATTCTTCAATTTCTTTTTTTCTCGCTTCTGCCCTAGCTTTTTCAGCTTCCTCGATTTCTTTTCTCTTTCTCTCTTCAAATGCTTTCCTCCTCGCTTCTTCAATTTCCTTTCTTCTTTTCTCTTCTAACTCTTTCCTTCTCAATGCTTCCAGTTCCTTCCTCCGATCTTCAGCCTTTACTCTTTCAGCTTCTTCTATTTCTTTTCTCTGTTTTTCTTCAAGCTCTTTCCTTCTTATTTCTTCCATTTCTTTTTGTCTTTTTTCTTCGAGTTCTTTCTTTGCAGCTTCTTCTTTTCTTTTCCTTTCTTCAATTTCCTTCTTTCTCTTCTCAACAATTTCCCTAAGTCTGGCTTCTTCTTTAGCCTTTCTTTGGGCCTCAATTTCCTTCCTTCTTGCTAATTCTGCTAATTGCCTTTCGTTCTCTTCTTTTGCTTTCTTTTCTTGTTCTGCTTCATACTGTTGGTTTTTAAGTTGTTTTCTTCTCAGTTCCTCTGCAGCTGCCCTTTCTGCTTCTTCAATTTGCCTTATTCGAGCTTGTTCATAAGCCTGTCTCCTTGCATTTTCTCTCTTTGCTTCTTCCAATTGATGTCTCCTCAACTCCTCAGCTTTCTCTCCTCTTTCTCTAGCCAGTTTCTGCTCATCATTGTTCGAACCTCTCCTTGTTTCGGGAGATTTGTTTTCTCCTTGTTGTTCCAGTTCCAGCGGGATTTGGGTGAAGTCTTCTAATTCATATACAGACTCTTGGAAGCGATATGAACCTCTCCTATCATTTTGTGATTTTGGGGACTCAACATTTCTTTCCTTTTGATCTGGAAATCTAATCGAAGAAGGCCTTCTTTGTCTAAATTCTTCTTCACTTCTCACAGTTGGTTTACTTTCAGGAAATTTTATGGTTGGCACTCTTTTCTCATCACCCCCTTGAAACCATTCCAATGATTCAAAGGCTCGAATCGGCTGTGGTTTTACGGTTACTTCTTTCCTCTGATATTTATTCAAGTCAATAGCTGATTCCGGAATTCTTATAGCAATCGGTCTTTTTGTTTCCTCCTTCCTCGGAATGTTAACTCTAGGTTTAGGTGTAATGTCTATAGTCAAAAATTCATGTTTAGGTTCAGGTTCTTTTACAATAAAATGTCCCCTAGTTTGTAAGCTCACTGGTGGGTCTTCAATTAATTTAAAGGGTCTCGGGGTGTTGGCAGTCTTTAATTGAATTACAAAACTGTCTTGTACAAGTCTTTCAGTTCTAGGCCCTTCAGGACTGTTTAGCGTTTCAGTTTTTGGCGTTACAGTTTCAGTCTTTGAATTGGATTCCTGCTGAGCTAACCCGGGTGACACTGTGCTTACAACGCTCTTGGTCCCATCTGATTCACTCTCCTTTACCCCAGATCTGTATGGCAATTATTTACATAGAATGGGAATTTGTTTAAGATATCTACATTTTGAAAGACAATTAAAGGATTTTAGTAGTCAAAGTAAAAAATTGGTGAGCCAATTTTTTAATGATGGAGTAATTTTTCTCTTAATTGACAGATAATTATGATACTACTTTTTTTTAAATTATTTTAGAAAGAGTCATAATGTTTTGATAGATGTCAATGAAATGTAAATAAACAGATGCAATTAAAAATGTATTAACAGAACGAATTTGAATGGGCATCCTTTAAATGTCTTTGTATTTAAATTTTAAACAGCTCATAAATTTGTCTTCTAAAAATATTTATAATGAAGCCGACAGAAGGCTACAAAGCCGTCAATTCTACGATATCCAAATACCTGACATGCCGGTGTGTTTATAACACCTTTAGTATACAAGGAAAAATGAATGTACAGTGTGAGTCTATTCAGTGACACAGTGCACAAGTTTTCTTTATTAGTCTATCTTTTGTTTCAGAGGATTAAAATAAAATATAAATATAGGCAAAAGAAAAGACAGAATTATTGTACAGTCATATTTACCTGTTGGACGGTTTCTGTTGAATTTGTTGCTTGTAAGGGATGTCGTCGTTGGTCTGAAATTATGTATAACAGTAAATATACGCAAGTTTTCAACTCAACAAGTCTCGTTATACCTGAATGCTATAAGAATCGTATTCTTGAGGAGTGACAGATTGGTAAATATCGGACTGAGTGTTGTATTTGTTTTTGGAGTAGCCTCTTTGTAAAGGCTCTTGCTGGACTATTTCAATTTGAGGCTTCTTTTCCTTGTACTGTGTACGGTATTGATTTTGATTGTTGGTGTATTGGTAATCGCCTGTAAAGTTTTAGGTGTTATTAACACTGATGATTTTTCTTTTTACACAACATAAACAAAATAATTAACTGACGTCATTTATTCACAAATAAGAAAGCGATGTAGAATTTCTATGCAATTGTTTTTATTTAAAATAAAATCACAATCAACTGGAGGTGTGTTAAGGTTTAGGTGTGTAATTTGACAAAAGTTTGATTGAACTTCAAGTAAGAAACATGAATATTCATTTTGTTTTACATATTTTTTATTTCTCCCAAGACATAGAATAATAACCACTTGGACTACAATAAAATAAAGCAGGTTTTTTTGGTCTTACATCAACATGGAGTCATATTTAATTTAGCATATGCCAAAAATATCATAATTAATGGACTAGGTCTGCAAAAAATGAGGATATGACAGAAATGCAGATAAGATCAAAGAGACAATTCATCATTCTTATCGATTTCTGAAGAACAAAAATGAAACCAAAACAAATGAAAGCAATACAAGCTGAGTTAGAGGTCAATTAATTATGTTAAATAGTTGTCTTTAATTGCCTAATGGGTGTTCATACTATATCAATTAATTATACTTTTTATCTAAAGTCTTGGTTGAGATGAAAAAGTTAGTGTCACGAGCAGGATTTGAACCCATGACCTTGGGCTCAATATACAGTTGTTCTTGAAGGAAGTCACACGAGCCAAGTGGTTAGAGTAGCCAAGATTTTAGATAAAAAGTATATTTAATTGAAATAATTGAATAGGGCAATTATAATCGCTAAAGATACATGGGTTCATACTGTAGTTGAGAAAATTGAAAGTACATAGGTTGCTTTGTATTGTCTTAGCTGTTTATATTATAGGTTATTGCTTTTGAGTGAGTTTGAAACTTAAAAAATTAATCTTACCATTTCCAATTTCTTTGTAGAGATCGACTTCATCATCGTAAAGATTATAGAAGGGCGAGTCATATTGTGATGGCACATATCTTGACTGGGAATAGTTCCTAGAGGGAACCGGTGTCTGCTGTTCGACGTAGGTCTGTTGAGGAGTGACACTTGCTCTAGACAAATTCATAAAACAAATTAGATTATGGGAATCCTGCTTAATTATTCCCAAAAATATTCGTCTCGTTTAATGTTGTTCTGTACAAGTTCCTTACATTTCCAGGTCATAATGCTTACCTTAATCTGGTTAGGGCTCTTTGTGTGTGTCCTTTATCGTGGTACCCTTTTGTTACAAGACTAAGGTCAATGTCTCCAGACTTGTTTCTGTTCTGTCTCTGTCTCTGTTTTTTCTGCACGGCCGGGTTTATTTGGGTGGAAGACGGATAGGAGGGAGTCATGTAGTTTGAAGGTTTGGTTCTTTCTGTGATAGGTTTTATGTTTTGTGATGGGGTCATTTCGGTTGTTGTTGTAGTCGTGCTTCTGTAACGCGTCCTAGGCGTGGTCGTTTTCTTTGTAAGACTGCTGCCAGGCGTCTGGCATTTATTTCTACCGCGATTAGTACATTTTGGCACGAGGCGAGCCGTGGTATACAAGGCATATTTGGGTGTAGTCGGATCCAGATACAGTTTCGTCTTTTCAGTCATGCTACTGTCCGTTTCTAAAACGGTGACAGGTTTATCGCTCTGTTCTTCCTGAGATTCTTCAGCTTCTTCACCTTCTTCGCTTTCATCACTGCCTTCGTCATAATATTCTTCACTATCTCCTTCGTAATCGCTACTTCCTTCATCATCATCTTCGTTATTGTCCTTATCATCTAAATGCTGCAATCTTTTTGGCACTTTGGGAGCTTTAGGCGGGTTTATATAAGTCTTATTGGTTATATCGTAATCATCGTAATCGTCGTAGTATTCATCTTCGTACTCTTCACTTCCTTTGTTTAAAGTAGCTTTGGTCGAAGGGGGTGCAGTCGTCGTCGTAATCGAGCCGACCGGTCGGTACATATTGCTGATTTGAACACCCTTCGATGGAATTAAATTTTGCTCCATGTAATAATGAGGCGCTCTTGTTTGGGAATTGTACTTTGGTGTGGTTTGTACAGGAGTTGACGGTATAAACGAAGGATCCACTGCTTGTGTCCTTAGTTCGGATAAAAATTGGTCAAAATCAAAATCATGGCTGGCAAAAGGGTTTCTTTCTTCATAGCTTGAATCGCGGAAAAAACTATCGGGAGGGTCTGGAAACATCGGTTTAAACCCATCTTCCGTAATCGGGCGACTTGTGACTTGTTTTTCTTTGTTTTGTTTGTTTTCTTCTTCTCCACTTTGTTCTTCGCTGTTACTATCCTCATCTTCATCGTATTCTTCGTCACCTTCTTCGTCCTCATCTTCATCATCTTCTTCTTCCTCTTCCTCCTCCTCTTCTTCCTTGTTTATTGGCTGCCTGCTGTTTTTATTCGAATTCTCTTGTAAATTCGGTACAGTTTTAGCCGTAGTGCGAACGGTCGTCGTTTGATACGTCGGCTGTTGGGGAAAGTGTGGCCTGTATTGCATTTGATGTAAAGCCGGCTTGGAATATTGAACCCTAGGCGTCGTGTAAACCGGCTGGTAAGTCGCAGGTGAGGAATGAGGGTTGTTAGGAACGATTCTGGCATCGGCCACTTCGAATTTATACTCAACGGGGGGTGGACGGGGATGAGGATGGTTAGGTATGATCAGCGTCGGCGGATGATGCGGTCTTCTGTGGTATGTCTGTCTGATGGTGTGCGTGTTTTGTGGTTGTTGGTGGGTATGAGGACGTCTGGAATTGAGGATTCTGGGTTGGTAACTACTCCAGGAAATAGGACGGCCGTCGAACGTTTCCCTTCCCATATCTTGAGGGCTACAAATGTCAAAAATCCATTATGATCCGAGTTTTAAAGTTCAAAATGGGGCTTTGTATTTACAAAGGATTGTATACAAATTTTAAACTATATCCCAACTATTTAGCAATCAAAAAGTACAATGAACTTTTATAGTACAATGAAATTTTAAACAAAACAATACATCTTTTGGTTAGTACTTTATGTACAACATTGAATATATATTTTTTTGTATGTACATATAATATCAAAAGTTCAACTAAATTTTCAGTGCTGATATAAAGAGATATTTTTAAAAATAAACTAAAAAACAAATCGTGCCAACAAAGTATTTACAGTGAAAAACAAATATTAAAAAAATATGGGAATTTAAGGGAAACATTATTTTGAACTTTTTCATTTTTCTTTTCGGAAATTCGTCAAGTACCTCCTTAGTATAGAGTGTCGTTTCATTCTCGATCTCGTTGGATTTGTCACAAAATTGTGGTCGGATTTGTCCATTGTAACTTGCCCATCTGGAGTCAGTCGTTTTGATCTGGCTCAGTCGAAAAATAAAATTATGACATGCTTACTTTTTCCTTGTTTAAAAATCAAAGTCAAAAAATGTGTGTACTACAAACTCGTGCAGTTTGACTAAATACTTTATTCGTTCTCTGGCCACCTTTTCAAACTTACCTTGTGTATTGCTGCTGCGTTCCGTAAGACACAACCGACAGTTTATCTCTTCCGCCGGAAGGGATCTGAAACAGCTTGCGTTAATTTCCACAAAGCAGTATACAATTCAAACATTTCAAAGATAGTATTTAGAAATTTAGAATAATAACTCAAGAATAAAAGAACATTTTCTTTTTGAGTTTTAATAGTATTTTCATTTTTTATAGGTACCGGTATGGCGTTTGAATGAGTTGAAAGAGCATCTCGGTCACTAGCAACTTGGCCGATTGTAGATGGCTGTCCACGGTAAACTCTCTGTTGCCTGTCAGATTCTAGCTCTTCTGCTGGCCCTAGTTGTTCCTCTTCGGTGTACAAGTCATGCTAAAAAGAAAAAATTAAAATTATGGAATAAATTTATTGGCGATTCATCAGATACAAACCTTAGGGATCGTCCTTTGGCTCTGTTGAACCCTCTGGCTCTGCCTCGGTCTGCTCTCAGGCTGCACTTGCTGCTGAACCTGGCTAGCAGAGCCCGGAGCGCAACCTACATTCCTGGGCCAGTCGCAGGTCTGAAGTTCGTGACTGTTAAGAGGAGTACAATTAGAAAATGGTTTCATTGGTCTCGGGGAATTTATGAGTCGTACCTGTACATGAGACCACCAGTACACGACTCGAGGAGGGCTCCACCGAAGACGCACACGTAGTACTGCGTGCAGTCTGTGGGATGTGCATAGTAACCGAATTCTTCTGGACAATCGAAGTCGATCGGTTGGGAAGAAGGCGTGGGCGTGGGCGATCTCCTCCTGTTTGAGCTACCGCTCTCGCTCCCTGAAAAGAAAAATGGAATCTAAGTTGATCCAAATGATAAGGACCTGACAACTTTAGCCAAAATTTGCGTATGGTCTGAAGTTTTGACCATATCTGATTAAATAATCGTGTTTTTGAGTTTGTTCATAATCCGTTTGTTTTTTTGCAAGTTGTCGACTTTTGGCTAGACCAAGCGACTAGTCTCTAAACTCCTGTGGTCATTCTTCCCAACTTATCAATTTTACACAACTTAACTTCTTTATTCGAATTGTGATATAGTTTAATATTTAATCAGATTCAAAACCAGAAGGAAAGATCAGCTCGAAAATAGAATATTCAAAAGCGATCGATTTTTTGACCTTGACAACAGGAATATTTTCCAAGGGCGCGGTGGCAAAAACCGGTGGCCAGAACGGGTTGCACGTCCCGAACTTTGACCGATGCCGTTCGAAGCCCTCCGTGCCGATTATGCTAATTCGCCTATAAAAAAAACACGCCAAAGGCAGAGAATTCACCCCATTAAGGATGGATAATACGAAACCATTAAAATGTTCTCCCCTTAAATATAGAAGTACGTCTTTTTGCCAGTTTGGGTTCTTTTCAGGTTCCACGCAGTTGGTTCCCACAATCCAGTCAGCCTGATCTTGGAAAAAGTCAAGCGTTATGTCAAATCTAAGATTTTCATATTATGTATTTATTGTACTAGGTTTTAGTAACACTACTTTGCATAATATTATAACACATTCAACTTTTATAGTCCTTGACGCTCCTATTCTCAGCAAAGTAGAGAATAAACCGAGAAAGATTGCGATAGATATTTCAAAACATCGGGAATAGGCAGAGGAGGACAATAGAATAAAAGAGATCAATTTTCATTCGTGATTTCGATTAAATGAAATTCTACTGAGCCAAATGTAAAATTTTGAATAGGCTTTTAATTGTACAAAATGGTATGTAATGATAGTTAAATCATGTATTTTCATTATCCTATGAAATTTATTATTCCATGAACTACTGCTTCTTATTAAAAGAAACCATTATTTGTAGAAAGGAACAACATATAGTTGGGACAACAATAAGTATACAAAGGAAATCGAACTTATGAGGAAAAAATACCAGTGGCGTTCCTTACATAATAATTACTATTGCAAGTGCGGTAGTATAACTATTAATAAATTGAAAAATAAAACAAAGATAATAAGAACATTAAATAATTTACATTAAATAACTAAACATATAAATAATAAAATTTGAAATGAATTTTTACGTGGAAAGGTTTCGTTTCAAAATTCAACGACCATTGGATGAATGAGCAGAGAAAAATAACAACGTAAAATGAACACAGCGAGAACAGGCGGACTAGAAGTGATTTGCTTTTATCGATGTTATAAACATTTTGGATAACCACTGTTGGCTTGAAATGTCAATATGCTTCGCTTCCATGATGATGCTAAAATTTACTGTTAATTCTTTGAGAACATCCATTTGACGATTTAGTTTTTCCATTTTTATAGATAGCTCAAGTTAACAAGTTTCTACGTATTTTTAAAGTAAAGTTACGATAGCTCAAGTGGTTAGATCAGCCGAATGTCGTGGGTTCGAATCCCGTTCGACACTATCTTTTTTATTTTAACCCTTAGATAAAAAGTATAATTAATTAAATTAATTAATATGGTCAATTATGTCTACTAAATACGTATGTGGATTAATATAATATTTTTAAAGACAATTCTTCCCTATTTAAGACAGATGAAATTCATTAATTTATTTCTGAATGAACCCGATTTTTCTGTTCAGTACATTTAAACTTTTTCGCCCTTTAGTTAATTATTAAAGTCAATTGCTGATCATCCTTTTTATAAATGGAAAGACAAATTAGCACAATTCAGTGTTCGAAATTTCCGAATACTCATGGATCACTGGATCTAAAAATACCAAGTCCCCCGGATCTCGTTGAAATCTGGTACCCTTGCACTTCATGCGCTTTTACCCTTTAGAAAAATGATATAATTTATAGGATATCAATCTTTGTGTTCGTGTCCGGAGTCGAGGTATTGATCATGTTACACCGGTTCAAAAATGCGCGTCCTTGCCACACCCTCCCGTCCTTGCCTCCCGGGTTTCCGCCAGTCACGTATCCTGGTTCTGGAGTGTTAAATTTGGCCTTTCCTTCGCAATCTGATAAAGAGTTAATTCAATAACTCGATCGGAGTGTTATAACGTACCGATGACGGTACAGAAACGCCTCCGAGGCGGTTTCGTTTTAAGTAAGATTATCTTCTGAGCTGTAATCATCTGTGCCGTTCTGGCCGAGATGGGCTTTCGTGCCTGCGAGCAGTTTTTGTTTCTCTATTTTCATAAAAGAATCGGGCCTTTTATTTTAGAAAATTATCAAGGTTTCGAATTGGCCATATTGCCTAATAGACACTTAATATTTGGTTTTTGAACGTAAACTAGATTGAGATACAACCCTGGAAGTTCTCAGGGTTATCTTGGTCTTTCATCATGAAAGTTCAATTCATAATCAATAAATGGGGGATATATAAAGTTAAAAAAAGGATATACTTTCGAATTTGAATGTGGACTAATGCATTAAGTTGCCTAGTTTTTCTCCTTCCCCGCAAATACTGAACAACCAATGGAAGAATTAATGTTAAAAACTCATAAAATGAATAAATGCATTAAAACAGGCACACCTTAACACAAGAGCGTATTCAGTAAGTTACTTTGGCTTCGAAAGTTATCATTTTATCACTTCAAAACACGGAATTCGGCGAGGATTGCGATTGAATGAAATTCGGTCTTCCAGCTTTGTAACGTTGCTGTCGTTGCTTACGGTGTCATCGAGCCGTGGGAAGACGTCGCCGGGAGAGCAGCACGACTCGTTATGCAACGGACGAAAGCACAATTAGGAACATCAAGTTTCCAAACGGTCATAAAGGCATTTCCTCCTCGTGGACGGCCTGGTGCGGATGGAAGAAGATTTATCACGACAGCCAAGACCTCGGAGATCTTCCAGATCCGCCACGGTGGTATTTGCGCAACCTAGTCCTTTCCTCGATTCTATTCGTACGGGAGAACAATGACAATGAACCTCGTCTGACCTGGTGCTGAAATAGGTCAGAACCAACTACGTGCTTGAAGAACAGATCCATACAAAAAATGGAAATCTACAAATCACAAAGTTTTGCCAAGCGAACATCAGAGATTCAACTGTATTGTTATGTATGCATGTGGTTATCTGGGAAAGAGTTTTCTGGTTTGGAAATTATTCCAGAAATGGATGGCCGTCAAAAGTTTCCTTTCACATAACTCGATGGCTACAAATGTCAAAAATTCATTATGAGCGGAAGCGACCAAAGAACTTCAAATCACAAGCACCGCAAAGCAGTCACGAAAATTAAACTATTTAAAGTTATGAACGAGTGAATCGTAAAAATTAACAATCCCTAATTGTCAAACCCGTATTATATATTGCCACATCTTGCAAATATGATTTAAGCTCAATTTTTTTTTTTTAAATAATGCAAACATGTTAATTCTAATAAACACGAATGGCAAATATGAAAAATAGCCAATTGTGCAACGTGTAGCCCTCATAAGTTAGGGCTTTATTAGTATTACCATTCGATAACAAGTTCTTAACTGCTCTATATACTACCTAATCCATTAATCCTTTCTGCAGTGTAGAAATTGATTGAACCAAATGAATTTTAAATGGCGCATTTAAATTTTTTTTACGTAAGTTGCAATTATTGCAAAATTGACATATTTGAAATTGGGCAAGTCTGAACCTGAAAAACAAGTAACATTCTCAGTCGCCTACTGTTTTTAAACCTGTTGAATAAATCTATATTATAAATGTAAGTTATTTAATGAAAACAAATCGGGTGTTTTTCTGTGTACATTTTTCATTCGGGCCGTTTCGGGAAATCGGAGAAGAGTTAAACCGGAGAAAAATGCTTACCATTAGGTGAAAATAGGGAAGTGGAAAATGCCACTTTTCATAAACGATTCTGACAACCGGTAAATTTGTGCTCGCGTGCACGTTCAACAAGCGCCTACGACGAGAAAATGGCCAATTTGGTTATTTACCTTCGTCTCATAAGTAGACCATTTTGTCCATCATTTCTGGCACTATTGTCAATTTCGTCGATGATTTCAATTCAACAAACCTTTTTGTTGGTAAAAGTTGAATCTGTCTTTTTAAAATTCATTCTTGAACAATCAGGACAACAAAGCAAACTGAATTTGCCTTTTCTTTTTTCTTCAAGACCGTATCTTTTTCCAGAGTGTTCGTAACAGAACACGCAACAGTGAATTGTTCAATAGTCAGCGTCACGAGTGGGATTCGAACCCACGACCTTCGCCTAGTCGACGCCGCTACTCTACCACTTGATACTACCCTCCATCTCAACCTACAACCGTTCTAGTTTTCCCTCTTTTCGCCATTTTCACATTTTTAACACCTTACATAGAAAGAATAATTAATTGAAAGAAGTAACTCGGTCAATTGACCACTATCACGTTAGTGTATAAATTTAACCTGATCAGTATGATTTATGGGTCTATATTTATGGTCGGCCGTCCGTCTGCAGGAGGTCCCAGAGGACGTGGACATTTCCATAGGTGTATTTATTGAACGTGGTTTTTATCCTCATCCATAGTGAAGAGGGAAATAGAGAAAAAGCGGTCAACATTTTTTAACATTGAAAATTATTGTGCTAATTCGTCAACGTGAATCCTGCATTTTTTTAACTTTTCCGCAATATTGATCAATTTTTGTTGATTGAGTTCCTTTTAGGTGTTTTCCTAGCTATTGACTTATCCAGCGTCCTTTCGAGCAAGATGTGCCAAGTCCTCGCAATTGACCGTATTATTCTATTGTATTAACTCGATAACGTGAAGTCGTCCTTCAGCATGATCTCTATTATATCTTTAAATTTTTCTTTAAACGTTGGTCAATTTTTGAATTTTGAATTCGTTGAGGTGTTTGCTTGCTTATCGACTTATCAAGCGTTGACGTCTATTGGTGCGAAGAGTGCAAAGTTCTTGACAGTTAAATGGATCATAAATCATATTGATCTCGTTAGGTTTTTCAAGGTATTACAAATGAAACTACTGAACTCTATTAACATTAGCAAAGATATCCAATATCATCATCAATATTGTGTGTGATCTGGTATGGTAGGTGATAAGTATATTACGAAGCGAGGTTTGTACTCCCCAGTCATTCAGCCTTCTGAATAGCTTATTGTATGTTTTCCTTAGTTCAGTGCAATTGACCCAATCCTTCTCCTTAGTATTAGGTAACTGACTGGCGCTGCTTCCATTTCATTCCCCTAGTTTTTTCCTAAGGTTAGGTTGAATGTTGCTTCGCATTCAAGGTGATATGGGTGGCTGTTTCCTCCTCCTCGTTACATAATCTGCAGATGGGATCATCGTTGTCTATACCCATGTTGTGTAGATGTATTATCAGATGCCAGTGACTGGATAGTGGTACTTTCACTCCTCTGAGTTCCAGTAGTTGCAGTAGTGATTTTGCCAGTCTTGGCGAGGGTTGGTTCATCATAAGTTTACTCTGACAAGCACCGCTAGAGTTTATACATTTCTCCTTTTTTTTGTTTGAATCTATTATTCGATGGAGGATTCTACATTTGTTTTTGTTATCCCAAGTGTAGGTTCCGGGCCTATGCATTGTCTTGCGGATCCTCCTCTGGCCAGTCTATCTGCTTTCTCCTCACCCAAAACCCCTCTGGGCCCTGGCACCCAAGGTATCATCAGGATGTTGTGTTTCCCCAGGTTTTGGAGATTTTGGATGCATTCACTGACTAATTTTAGTGTAATTCTTTTATATGTTTGCGCTTTAATGGCTGCTTGGCTATCAGATCTTATGAGGATTTTTTGCCAATGTAACTACTCCTTTTAAGATTTTCCAGGGCATTGATGGCATGTATTTCTGCGTGAAAGACCGAAGTGAACTTCCCTAATGATTTTGATTACACATGTTTTACGCTTGTACAGTTAATGCCTCATCCGTTTCCTTCCTTTGTTTTGGTGCACATACTACTATAATACTACATCATTGTATATGATACTCTCCTGTCTCCTTCCTCTTATAGAATAGTTATAGTCAGTGAGATTTTATAGGAAGTTGTCAAGAATATTTCCGGGATCATATAGTCAGTCGTCATTTCTAAGAAGGGGTGTCTGGTATTATTTATGAATTATTTATTTTTGTATTATTTTGTGTTTTTCATTGAATTTTGTTCGTAGTGTTTTCCTGCGTATTGGCTTAATCCGTTGTCGTCCTTTGGATCAAGCGCCAAGATTTTAAGTATCGAATTAAAGAAGGTGGACGGCCCTCGATCGTGCAGGTTGAGTGTGAAGTCCGTGACAGTTAAACTGGGATTCTTAAAGCCGAGGTAAGTGTTATGCAACTTTTGGGCCGCTAACGCGTCCTTGCCGGTTACCACGCCCGTTCCCGACCTCGATTACTAACTGGTCCTTCTTGTTTTCAGTTACTCTCCCTTTTTGCTCGCTCGTGACCGTGCCTCGTCAATTTTCGAACGGGCATGACTTGACGCCGCCGATATTTACGATGGAAATTTGATTAACGTTTCAATAAATTAACACTGTGAGCTGTTATATCCGACCGTGATCTTTAGGCGTCGTCGTAAACATTTAAGGTGCCACCCGGGAAACCGTTCATCACCATACAGTCAATTTAGTGTTGACTGTTCTGCCTGCGGCGAAATAAATTGAATTGTTCGTGATGAGGGTAGATCACCCAAGCAGAATAAGTCATGAACTCAGTAGCAACTGGCTACAACCTCACATCTATTTGAATACCTAGTATGAACAAAATACTCCAATCTACACATTTTATGTCGCAGAAGGTTATCGAATTTTGCTTTAATTACAATACGTTTTAAACTGAGAGGCTGGGTGGAAACGTTTTTATCCAAAATGTAAATAAGACAAAATTTTATTTACAATGGCATATACACAATATTTTATTCACATTTACAGTCTGGCGTGATTGATTTGAATCGAGTGAAAGTAGCCGTTGATGTCATTATGGTGTGAAGTCAACAATACATAATTTGCCTAAGTACCAAATTCAGATGGTCGCGATGTCTTCAGTCTTCTTTGAGGGTTGCAAGGAAGGGTTGAGCTGGACAGGTTGCGATTAACGGGTTGTCTGTTTCGAGAGAAACGTCGGCACGATGAAGAATGTGTTTTTCTGATACCTACATCACACCAGACCGCATCTCACGATATCTGAATAATTATCCATTAACGGTCACTAATCTCTACACATTTCGAGAGAAATTTATTGTCGCGGGATTGGGCCGGCCTTGCGACGTAGATACGTTGAGAAAGGAGTGGACAGTATGATGGGTGATGTAGAATGGAGTGAGTGCCTATTGTACGAAGGATTTCGGATTTTATTGAGATTGGAACATTTAGCATAGTTCAAGTCCGTGGGTCCAAATTGGGGCAATTAGTTAACAGTTTTTTGTTAAGTAGTGTCAGTTTAGATCTTTTGCCAAGTAGTCTTCAGTATTTTGTATCTAAGTTTACAGTTAATTCATTTTAGTCGTGTGTGTTTTGTCACATAAGCGTTTTGTCCACGTGAAGTCCAAGGGATCGTATATTATTTGTTGGAGGAATTGAGGTCCCATGTAACAAACAAGGGAGAGAGTTTTACGATACAATAGTGAAAACTATGTATTTAGATTTTCAATTGTTTACCTTACTTCTCGACTGTCGAAGCCAGAGTTTAAGCATATGACTATCCGATTGGGGGTTGCGGATAGAAGTAAAAGGAGCGATGGTTGGAGAGGATTACCGTGTCCTCGGCGCTTGTGAAGGTTAAAGTGTCGCAAGATGAAAACTAAAAACAATTTCTTGCATTGCATCTTCGATAAAATACTCTGTACGAGAAAGTGAGAAACAGGGAAAGATGGAAAGATGGAAAAATGGAAAGACGGACAGATGATAAAGTTTGTAAAGTCAAAATCAGTATGGTGATATACATAGATCGAGTAAGCCAGATAGTTTCATAACTAAACCGATAAAGTGACATGTAGATAATTATAAAAATTCATGAACACATAAATACATACACCCTCAGACGGTTTGACGGTTTTAAACCATGAGGAATTTCTTGCTCTGTAAGATATACTGCCGATTTGTAAACCTTTTATATATAGTAAGTGTATAAGTACATAAAAGATAATTAGATAGACGAATTGGGTAGACGTCAAATATATAAGACATAGGTAAACAACAACATAAATAAACCAAAAGAAAAGTTGGCTAATAAATTGACATATAGATAGATGGTTAAGTGCACACCTAGATCTCTAGCTACATATACGATAGATAAACATATAAAAGACAGATAAACAAAAAGTTGACTGGAAATATAGATAGACAGATTTTTTCACAGAATGTAAACAAATATACGGGATATATAGCTATGTAAACACATGGAAACAAAAATATAGAAGGATATAAATGGACAACTTTTGGATTATATAGACAGATAGATCGTAAGGTGCGTGCTTAGATATATTGATTGATAGTTAAAAAGGCAATACTAATGAACTAGTAAGAATAGTAGCTAGATAATAAATAAAGCGTGAGTGAGAGCGAAAATTAATTATATATTATATTATAAATTAATTATATTATATTATGAATTAATTATATATTATATTATTAATTAATTATATTATATTATTAATTAATTATATTATACTATTAATTAATTATATATTATATTATTAATTAATTATATTATATTATGAATTAATTATATATTATATTATTAAT
>CM077103.1:30867611-30897111 GCA_039619505.1 Cimex hemipterus | reverse complement strand
ATCTTGGTCTCACAACCACTAAATAAGAAAATGACGAGTGCGTTGGAAGCGTTATTAAATCAGGTAGTTTTCCTCAAATTTGCTGCCTTCTGAGACTAAAATTAGAAACTCTGGATTACTTTATACACTTTCCGATTTACACAATTTTCCACTTATTTTGTAGTTCTGGCTGAAATAAAACACCAAAAATTAGCCCAAACGTTTTGCCACCTTCATCTTCTTATTGAAAAATTAACGGGGATTTCAACGGTGCTATTAGATTTTCAGAGAAATGTTTAGATTAAAAGATATCACGATTTTCCGACCCCAGGACGTGATATCTTTCAAAATCGATAAAAAGCAAAATTACTCTGAAATGGTTGAGAATCGGACCATGGTCAATATGAACTTTTTTGTTCATTTTAGGGTCAAGAATCTACTGGTGAAGTTTGTAGCACGAGTAGCAAGTCACCCTGTATAAACCCTCAGGGTGCCGGTGCTTTTGAAAAAAAAAAACATTTGTAAGTATGCCGGGTTGGAATGCAGGGCCGCTGGATTCGAACCCGGGACCTTTACCTTACAGTGATGAGGGCCGTGTCAAAGACGGAAGCTTGCGGCCACCGACGCCCCATTTACGATGTATTTACGAGGCCAAACAGATTTATTTAACAGCTTTATCTCGATATTTAGAAAAGGGTTCTTTGAAGTTAATGGAACTTGTGATAGTATGTGAATATGCGGAAACTCGGAGAGGTGGATTGTCACTGGAGCTAAGTGGAACATAAAGAAAGATACAAAAATGTATATAAAGAAGAGTTATGGATAAGATATGTAATTATAAATCAAAGCATCATCATAGAATTCACGCTTTCTCTGTATCACAAATGAGCTTACAAAGGAGATTTGATTCTGTTATTCTCTTAGGCTTTAAGACAGTGGTGATTTTGAAGGATCTCATTTTTAAGATGGAAGCGGAAAGTTATTAACTTTACTTACAGCTTGTTTTCAACGATTCTTTAAAAATTAAAATCGTCACACACGGAAAGATTCTGTAATTAATTTTCTTCCAGGGAAAGTATAGCATTTCTGCCCGATCATCCTTGGGCTAATTGTCGCAGATTGGTGAAGGATTGTGACCGCGGATTTTCGACAGAGCTCACTTTTCAAAGAGCTGGGGCAGCACGGGGGCGGACTCCTTTCACTATCTGGCCCTTTCTCCGAGATCGCTCGGCTAGTTGGAGATCCATCAGTTGCGACAACCTGTAATTTGCGCTCCTTGAAGAAAAAAATGATAGTAGTTCTCGTTTGCCATAATCGCCAGTCTTCTATTTTTCAGCAGGAAAACGTTTTATACAATTTAGTAGGCGCTTTCAAATAGTTTAATTGGCAACTCGTCAAAGCGCAGTTTCAGATTTCACAGCTATCAAACCGCCAAAATTATCGCCATAAACTAGTTGAAAAATCGACACTGGATTTTTTTTAAGTTGTAATTTTTGAATCGACCTCTGTTGCGATTCTTCCGTATACTGATGAGTAAATGTGCTTATGCGTTAGTGTGAATCTTAAAAAAAAGTTTTTATTCATATAAATTAATTAGATACAGTTTTGTTTAATGTATCTTACCCGAATTATCGATAAAGTAGGGAAGATGAAAATCGGGGCTGCACACGAAATTTATTATTCAGATTAGGGAAGCAACCCAAGCTTGTGTCAACCATGAAAATTTGGGGAATACACCGACTTCAATTAACAACTTAAATTTACCATTTACTTCAACATTTAAAAATTCTGTGGAGATGGTCTCTTCTAAAAAGGTTTCTGATATTTCTCGCAATTTAAAAATAATGATTTATACATCTATTAATAACATATATACATTTTCATACCTATCTGTACAAATTATAATTGTACAATATATAAACTATTTATAATAAATTTATCTATTATTTACCATCTTTCCATCATTATTTACCAGTTATCTTCCGTTTATAAAAATATATCTATCATTTTATCTATCATTCTTTCTGCCTGTCTTTGTATCTATCTATCGATATTTGTATTTATATACTTATCTGCCTGTCTGTCTATGTTTTCATTTGTCTTATTTCTTTACATCTTTACCTATTTACCTCTATACCAATATATGTGTATGCGCACCTATCTATTTATCTATACATACGTGCATCTGTATATTTATCTATTTGTCCATGTACCTGTTAGTCCGACCATTTATATTTTCCTTATTTATGTTTATTTTCATCTATATATAGGTCTATCTATTAATCGATCTATTTATCTCTCTGTTTCTTTATATATTTATCTTTCTTCCATCTATTTAGCTATCTTCTTATGTAGACTGTTTCTCTATCTATGGTAGCTTACCATTCTTGTTTTATTTACCACACATTTAGCCCGAGAAAAAAAAAATTAAAAATTTAAAAATTGGGCATGTTAAAAATTGTGGTCAAGTTTGGGAGGGTTTCTATCCAAAGGCAGCTTTTGCCAAGGTTTGGACTTGATTTGAAATCGTTCTCAGGCTCAGACTTCATTCTGGAGTTTAGATTTCTGATAAGTACTGTAAAGAACCGTGACGAATGGCAGTCTTGTATTACTTGAGATAATTTTAAACATAAAAAGCTTAAACTTTAACAAATAAAACAATAAATATCTATTATTTTACATTTTAAGTTTAATTATCATCAAATGTTTGTTGATTATTTTTAGACTTATTTTTTGTTGAAGATTGTTGTTATACCATATCAATCTTATGAATAGTAAAAGGGTGGAATAATCACACAGAGAAGTAAGATAATTTTATGTATATATTTATAATACACAAAAATATGTAAAACTAAGTTTAATATTGTATTATCAGTGGTCTGAATTGCATGTTCCATTGTTTTTTAAAAATCATTTTGTCGAAGTCGAAAGCTTGGTAAAACTTCGTTACATTCAAAAGCGCTCCCAACCCTTGACCACAGAGTCGATATTTACGTAAGTACAATTATAATTGTTGGTCTATCTACTATCAATAATCTGAATTAAACCATGTACCATAATAAATTAAAGGTTAAATTTAAAATACGAATGTTATACGTGCAGGTTATTTTTGTAATTGACCTTCATTACTTGAGAAGAGCTTTTTATTTTTTGTAGGCGGATTACGATCTTAACGAATTAAGTCTAAAATCAGGTATCATTTAGTCATTTGTTTACATCAGGCGCGTTTTTCGAGTAATCAGAAATTCGTGAACACAAGGTTCGTGGAACTTGATTGAACCGCTAAACACATTTCTACAGGTGTTTCAGCACGTATGTAATAAAACCAATAATCGTCTTTCATCTATGACAAGCCTTTCATTTATTTCACAAAACCTATATTGTAATATCGTTTCGAATCGGACAACTTCCTAGCCGGTAATTCCTGTTTGAACAGGAGAGACACGTGTCTTTAATTGATACAGCGGTTTGTTAGAACTAGATCATTAATTACGAGTTAATTGCAGTGAAAGTCTTATGTTACAACATGAAAATCTAAGGCTAAATTTTAATGCGTTTATTTATTGCTGGTAGTAATTAGAGAAGAATCAATTGACACGGGTTTGTAAAAAGACCGTAGCGATGTGCTGCAGTGAAAACGGACTTGTTAAACTGACCCCAGACGATTTTTAGCGAAAGTCGCGAATCCGATTAAAATAGTAAATGTAAATTCTTCTTTAATTTTAAGAATAAAGACAATTTATTAATTGTTTTATTTTAGAGAACAACAGCAAACAGAAAAGGAAGGAAATAGAACTGCGCTCTATGCAAATGCCGACATTTTACCAGGATGCCAGGATCGGATAGGGGTCCGGCTTTTCAGACCGGGTCGATAAACATATTATGACCCTTTTTGATGCCCGGTCGCGGACGCCTATAATTAATAATGACGGGCTTAAGACCGATTTCAATAATCGTAGATTCTCATTAATATTAAATTGCTTTCTGAACAGATCTACCGTCATTAACTACAAAACAAGTACCTGAAACTCTCATGGGCAATTTTGTTTCGCCCTCATCTGGTACGTTTCTTAGGGCTAAAAACAATTTTTGCAAGAATCAGAGGAAATTTATATCAACTTTATTATTTTACAATTTCGTATTTGATCACGAATAATCTGTCATTGTCACCATAGTCTTGATGAAAAAGAAAATTGAAACATTTGTTTCACTAAATCCAAAACTCGAATTCAATTTTTACTGTTTTACAACATTATATTTTTAATTTCAAATTTCTTTGAAGACCGAATCAGTCACGACACAGCTGAGGTCATATAAACCCTTGGGGTGCCGGTGTTTTTGAAGAAAAAGCCCATTTGTAAGTATGTCGGGTTCGAGTGTAGGACCGCTGGATTTGAACCCAGGACCTTTACCTTGCAGTGATGAGCCCCATTTCAACGCCTAAACCGTTACGGCCACCGACGCCATTAACATTCTGCTGTTAAACAGTCGTCAACTGTAAAAACTAAATTATGTCAATTTTTAAACATATTTGAAATTGATTTGCCTTGATGATGACCTTAAAATAGGCCGAAGGCTTGATGATCCAGATTATTCGGGAGTAAAAAAGTATCAAAATTAAACCATACATTTATTTTGTAATCATAATTGACCTATTAATTATTTTAATTAATTATATATTCAAACTAAGGTCTTGATTGAGATGAAAAACTAGTGGTTAGAGTAGCGGCGTATTCAGCCGAAGGTCGTGTGTTCGAATCCCGCTCTGGCACTAGCTTTTCCATCTCAACCGACACCGCAGATCAAAAGTATAATTAATTACATACACATAAAGAAAAATTACTAAATAAATATGTATAAAATGTAAGTTATACATAAAAAAGTAATCGTCGTATACCAGTTTGCTCTGATACATACTTTTTACATAATAAGCTTCGAAATCCGATTACGAGTTGATTAGTAATCTGGATTTTATGTGACATTATTTCCTTTAAAAAAAAATTTTTTTTGTTCCTGTAATAGTAATAAAAGCTACATGTTCTCTATAAATCTTACTAGTCGTTGAATCCGGTTTCAAATTTAATCTGAAGAGATTATAGAAAATTTCATTTTGTGGGTATGACGAGAAACGAAGGCGAGACAAGTCTTATCAAACAAAACGCAAGGAATGTATAAATTATGTTACACAACGAAAAAAAGTGACATAACATTTTTCTTAACACTTTAATTAATAAATAATATATTTTTAATAATATATGGCTAAGTAGTTAGGAACATCTACTTGGAAATAGTAAATTCCTAGCCAAATATTACTCTATCAGCTTCCAAGGCGAATCTTCATCCGACAGCATTGTTCCATGTTGTAAATTAATTTGAAAATTTTAAGCCACTGTTGGTCCGCTTAACCTTGCTGAAGATTATACAATCGGCCAGTTAGGATTTTCTAGTTTGGAGATATAAGAAAAATTATCCCCGGAGACATACCAAGAGTAGAATTTAATATTTGGTATATCCTATTATGAAACAAAACACTTATTGTAAATTTGGAATATTTTATTGCATTTCTGTGATTAATACATCATAAAACAGGAACTGTTAATGTACGGTGATAATGAATATTTCTTAAACCCTTTTATCTTTCAAATTTCGTTAAATAGTTTTACTAATTGTATTCTCTCAATTTTATGGCTTTTGTTTTGTAAAATTGCTAGATCATAAAATAAAACTTATTAATATAATAAAAACTCTAATGGAAAGTCTTATGCGTTTCAAAATTGCTAGAAAGTTGTTTTGAATGAGGCAATTTAATTTGAAAATATTTATTTTCAGTAGGGCTTGTGTTTCGCATAATCTTGCTTGCGTCTTGTAAAATCAGCAGATATGATCGTTTTTCGATTTTAAAAATAGCAATTTTAAATATAGAGTTTTGCAGATGATATTTAACTAATGTGATAGAGAAAAAGAATAAAAACGTATCCTAAAGATATACATTCTTTCTTCTTTTTCTATCCCTCTTGCTGAAATGCTGAAAAAATCTCACATTACACATAGTACAATATAATAACATAACTGACGATCCATGGGGTACTCGATACTCCACTCTCATAGTAAACATTCTCTCTAATAAATACATTCACTCTCAAAACCCTCTAAACGAGATATGTATCAAGTGCACAAAATAATACAGCCTTAAAAAATCGGACCAGCAAACCCCCAGGCATAATTTTCATATCGGATCGCTTTCCTACTCGCTCTCTATAAAGAGCCAACGAATGTAAACAGATATGTAAGTCACATAGAGCAACTTTTCGCTACATGCCGGACACATTCGCGATCTGTGGTCCAAAAGTAAAGTGTTCGTGTGTCACCGTAAATGAAAAGTTTTCTGCCAAACCGCTGACGCTCGATTGTTTCAATTTGAAATATTTTATTTAGGTTTCTTATAAAACAGGAATATTTATTAATAGAACAATAATCTAACTCTAATGGAAAACCTTATACATCGAAGTTTCAAAATTGGTAGAAAGTTGTTGTTACAGAGAGAAAATTAACTTGAGGACTTTAATACTTTACCCCTATAATCCTGGCAAGCGCACTTATAAAATCATGCAGGCATGATTTTGGAAATAAACGGGCCAATTTTAACCACAAATAGAATACTAGCTAATTTTTATTTAAAAAAATAAGAGATAAAATTTCCACATGGTATAATCCAGTTTTTATTAATTCCACGGTCAAAATTTGGAATGTCTCGTGCTTCTTTGCTATTTCTTCAAATATCTATGCCATTAAACGGGAAGTTTATGAATAATGATGATGTAAAGGATACATTGAAGTTTCCAAATGGTAGAAAGTTAATTCGCTAAGTGTAAATTATTTAGAAGATTTTAACCTATTTCTATAGTAGAAATAAAGAGCGACCTACGGTAGGGACAACCTAACATCCAACCTATATAAACAATGCTTTATTTGATAGGGAAATGTACATTTTACGTTGAGCAAAGACTTTTCTGTTCAAACCTACTTTTTTGGAGAAAGGACTGTAAACTAAAACACGAATTTTATACGGCGGTATGTAACATCATTAGGTTATGAAACGGGGATAAAAATAAGTGCCTTTCGACATAATTATACAACCAAAGCTTTGTAATAGTGTATTAAGATGAAAGTATTCATTCCGCTTAAGCTCGCCGTGCGGTATTCACAATTTTCCGGCTACAATTGCAAAACAGACCCGGGTCACGTTAGGACGATTGTCGCGTCGGGGGGGGGGGGAGAAAATTTTCGTTTCCACTTGCAACGAGTTTTCCATCCTAGGGACTCATCCTGTCTAGTAACATTAATATTTTTTCTAAATGAATGGGGCAGACACAGAAAGGGAATCTTTTTTTTTTTGTACTTTCTCCTGCTCTTTGACAAAAGTCAATTGTGGCCGATGACATTAGGACTAAAGCCACAGTAAAAGCAAAACGTCCCTTTAATCCATCGTAATTACTACAAAACGGAAATGGTACCTTTCCTGACCTTTACCTTGAGCGGTGAAGAACCGATTTGGGGTTTGCGGTGTCGGTCAAGCCAGTACTTAAAAGAAAACCTGTGATTTATTTACACCACTTCCTGCGAAAATGTTCGACTGATTATTGTCAATAGAACAAAATAAAATAAAAATAACTTAGTGGTCAACAAAAACTTCAACTAAAAGCAACTTCAAAAGCATCAACCTTGGTTCAATTTACATATGGCATCTCAGAAATTTATTTCTAAGCCACGTAGATTATTGATCAGTAAAATCAACCAAGTTTACCTACATATCGAATGTTTTTCATTTTATATTTACAATCAAAGTTTAATGATTCATCTATTTTATTCAACATAATCAAATGATTTGGTTAAATTTGGCCAGTGGTTTTATGTATATTATTTCCCTAATTTTGTTGTTATTCTGGACCATTATTTTTTGAAGATTTAAATTTAAATGGCTTGTTTAATAAATGATCGTTTACTGAATTTTTGATCGAGTCTATTGTAAAATTAATGATTATTGGTTTTTGTATATATATTTAGGTTACGTCTCGACCACAATCAACTGCCTCATAATCTGTTGGAGATTGGAATTCTGAAGAATGTGGAATGTTATGTAATAGTGACTTGACAGCGAACCAGGAATCGACAGCGACCCTTTCGTGCTCCCAAAGGTCAATAGGAAGGGGAGTGTTTGTCAAAAACTTAGTAAAGGCTGGGGGTGCCTCAGCCCACCAACGTGTCCATCAGTGTGTGTAATACAAGAAAAATCCGACCTTGATAAGTTTAATTTCACACTTAACGACACACAATATCCAAATATAAAGCCGAGAGTAAAAAGAAAATGGTTCTCTTTTTTTATCCAAGATGAATTTAAAGAAAATAAAACTGAACCCCGACTCAGACCCTTCAGGGCTCAGCGCGAGGCATGGCTTATGTGTTACCCACAACGCAAAAACAGTCATACGTACAAGATAATGGTTTGGTGAAAAAATTATAATGGTTTCTCTATTTGCCTTAAGGTTGTTTTTATATTATGTCAGAATTTAATTTTAATTTTTTCTATATCTGTTTTTTTATTCTTACAAATCATAAATTTTTATGCGACTAGCGCTCTTCTGATGGCATTTCATGTTCACCAGAAAGCTATTGCCGATGTAAAATATGCTATTAAGTAAACGTGATGGCCTAAATATCAACCTCTTCCCACAATATAGTTGAATACAGGCGTCAAATATTGCAACATGAAGGTCAAAGCTGTGCAGTTTTGTTTTTATTGTATGAAGCTATATCGTGAATTTAACTTATTCCAGCATTGTGGATTAAGCTACAACTAGATATTTTAGTCAATCAACACTTCACTTTTGTAACGAATGCGGTTTCTTTCAAGCTTTCTTTTGGAAAATGAATATTTTTTAAGAAAGGGAAAAATGTTTTTTTCTCTGTATTTAGTGTTTATTAACAATTGGATTAGGGTCGGGGAAAGGTAGAGAAATTGAAAGCAAAACCTGGGAATATAAGTTGGTAACGGATGAAATACACGGTACCATTAATTAGGTTTTGATCCTAGTGTTCATCACACGATCATCCTTGAACCCGCGAATGTCCTCATTATGCTAAAATTGGTAGTTCGGTAATATAAACGACTATATTTTGCGGAGGCTCTGGTTAAGATTAGGGTTTAGCTTTTGGTTTAATAATATTCGCTTATTAACATAATCATCCAATATTAAAAATAACATTTAGCCGAAAAATCGGACGGTATAAAACTTTTTTAAGGGAAAATAAACTACTGAAAAATATTCGCAGGTGGTGCTGATATTCCAGCATAAAACATAATCCGAGTAAACATTCTACAAGTAATCAACGCGCATCGTAAGTTTCAAGGTTCACTTATGTATCCAAAAATATTTAATTTTTCTACATGTTTTCTCTTTTTAGTATTTGATAATATTTTGTTATATTGTGAAATACTTATTACAGCGTAGAGAAATGAAGTCATTTAAAGCTTCACGGTCGATGTAACAGTTGTTATCAAGTATTAAGTGGCATTTACGGGATCGCTTGTCCTCGCTGGTTTGTTTTTCATAAACGTTTAGACATTTGACCTTTCTCAGATCAATTCTGACTAATAGGCCTAGTTTTACGTCGGTTTACATTTGAACACTTAAATATAGCAAGTAAAACTCAAGAACTCAAGAACCTGCCTGCTTGTACACGATTCCCAAAAATGGTTTTCTATCACTCTGTCTGTCTGTCTCACTCACTCTCTTTCTCTCTCTCTCTCTAAAAATTATATATAAATATATCAAAGGGATCATCTAGTTGGGAGTTTAGATTTAACTTTCAATAATCATTAAAATCATGTTACAGATGTGTTTTAATTATTGATTTAGTGTTTAATATATTTTATATATTTGACTATGTTTCTTGCGGACTAATTTTGCTAATTGTGTACAACTCTCAGCCGAGACGATTTTGATTGATGGGGATTAAATCTGGAGCAGCGACTTAGGTGAAACCTGAAAAAGCTTGACTGGTTTTTATAAAAGGATTTTCCTCCATAAAGTAAAAAATAATTATAAATGACTATCAGAAATCGTGAGATGCGGTCTGGTGTGATGTAGATCTCAGAAAAACATTTTCTGTATCGTGCAAACGTTTCGGCCTTTTTTGAGACCGTCTTCAGAGTAAATTTAATAAAAACATGTAGGATGTGGTAAAAAGTGAATTTATTCGATGCAAAAAATTAAAAAAAAAATTCTTTCAAATTATTTCTACTCATTCAAAGTGTTTATTTTCAACACACAAACACTTTGAACGAGTAGAAATACTTTGGATATAAACAATAATTTTTTGCATAGAATAAATTCACTTTTTACCATATCCTACATGTTTTTGTTAAATGTAAACAACGTTTGTAAATCCAAGGCGCTGAAAATGGTCTCAATAAGGACCGAAACGTTGGCACGATAAAGAAAATGTTTTTCTGAAATCTACATGATACCAGACCGCATCTCACGATTTATGAATAATCATCAACAAACCGTCACTAACCACCACACATTACAAATTTTAACTTTTTCTTTCCACAAATAGCAGGTAATGAAATTAATTACTTATCATTAATAATTCTGTAGTATATGCAACATAAAAAGGTAGAAATTATGATTTAGATATCGACTTGCCATTTAAACAAATCTGACAATATAAAGTCATTGTGTGTTGATTGGCTTTTATAAATCTAAGTTTGCCTTTAATAAGTTTTACTTAAACTGGTACTTTTTAACTTTCAATACATTTTTCCTGTAACCGTTTATGATTGTGTATGTTATTTTTGTACAACTTCAATATGGCAAATTGAAATAAATCTCTTGAGTGCAGGCAATTTCAAACTTATTGGACTATAAAGTTCTGGTGAGTTTTTTAAGTATCCCGGTTTAATCGAGGTAGTGGACGAGTTTCATCGATACAGACCGATCGATAAGTGCAATTAAACGGGGAAAACAGTTATTTTTATACCAAGATACCCGTCGCCCGACCAGTCGTCCTTGCTCCAAGGCCTTCATTCTCTGCTGAAAATTGCCAGTAACAATCCCGGTGGAAATACCCCGCACACACCCTCTTCTTTTGGGGGCCAGCCGTAATTATGTTGTGCAGAGGTAATTTCAAGGAAAGCGGATTATCAGGAGCTTAGGTACTCCTAGGAGGAGCTGGCGGCGGTGAAGGAAAATACAGTCAAGGAATCGGCATGCCTCCCCTTCGAGGTGGTGATACAGTCCTTAATACATGAATAATACATGAATTAATAAGGGAGAGGCTGGACAATAAGTGTCTGGGTATAATTACAATAATTGCTTTATAACACCCTTTAAAGCGAGGCCGAACTAAATTGCAAACGCTCGTTAAATGTAGAACTACCGGTTTCCATGCGGTTTGAATTTTACAGGATTATTTCACTTTTTGCTGCTTTGTTTAACTATTGGTGAACTATCGCTTATTTTCTCGTTAGAACTATTTGAAAGGGAAAGTCCCGATGCATAAGCGATCCTGACTGCCTTGAAAACAAGCAAATATACGATTATTATAATAAGGAAAACGGACATGCATTACTGAATAAATAGATGGAGTAGAAAAAAATGTTGACCGGAATAAACGGGATTTCACAACCAGAAGAATCAAATTACAGTTAATGTGTAGAGATTAGTGACCGTTAATAGATAATTATTCAAATATCGTGAGATGCGGTCTGGTGTGATACAGTTATACCAGACCGCATCTCACGATATCGGAATAATTACAGTTAAAATTGCACTATTTCATAACGATTGAAAAAGTATAGTTAGTTTAAAAAGTATAGTATGTTTTTTTTAAAAAAGTATTTTACAATTTTCTTATATATAGGTACTTTTGTTCTTGCAGGTTTAGATTTGAATTATCAAATCCAAGGACGTCCAAATAAGCCAAATCGTGAAGAAAAATCATTATCATGGGAAAAATATCAAACCGCAGTTAACTGTAAAAAAAACAAAAAAAAAAACAACAAATTCAGTTAAGCTCCTTTAACTTTGTATTTTGTTATATTTATTAAGGTTTTAAGGACAAGATTTCAATTTTTAAACATTTACAAATGACCTATTATAAATTCTAATCATATTTGTGCTAAACATTTTTAAAATAATTAAGTAATACAGATAAGATGAAAGATTCCGTTGGTATCATCATCAATCGTCATAAAAATTATCAAAGTGATGGAGTTAACAATATATCAGTAAATGTGTTATGTCATAGGAAAACACTTTAATAACAAATGAAACAGTTTGAGAGGTGTACGATATAGCAAACAAAACATTCGAAAACGAACAAGTTCGCTTGTTCTCGCTTTTTCTTCTTCTACGGATCTGGATAATTAATAATAAATAATTACAAATCATAAGTTCTATTAATCATTAAAAACAAGAAAAATGTTTGATTTATTAATTATTAAGATAACGTGAGATGCGGTCTGGTGTCATCTCACGATATCTGAATAATTATCGCTTAACGATCACTAATCTCTACACGTTTGATTTATTGTTAAATGTTGAACCTTTAGCAAAGGTTGTAATACAATCATTGTCTATGTAAAAACGACAGAAAATTGATATTATTTGCAAGTTAAATAAGAGCTCCCGATTTTTAGGAACAATTGGTCTAGTTGTTTTCTGTCAGCGTTTCAATTTTGTGAGATTGATAATAATTTGATAATTATTAATATATTGATAATTTTGATTGCTCGTTCAGTTTTAGACAAATTATTTATTCCTTAATTATTACCATTTATTGATTTTATTGTACAAATTAGGGCAGTTGTCATTATTTCTCAATAAGGCAAATCGTCAGGGCGATAGGTTTTCTTGATTTATTTAAATAAAACTCACGACCGTAAATAGTTTATTTGTCTACATTAAGTTAAAACTTTGTGAAATGATGAAGAAAAAGTCAACACTTTCTTTTTCAACGCGACCTTGTTTGATTGTGCTAAATGCGAATGAAAATGGTCCATTTTCCAGGAACGGCGAAAGGTTATGCAAAATACATAGAATATATTCTAAGGCGTTTTTCTAATTCATTCTGACTCTCCCTTTCATAATTTTGGGAAAACTAACAGCTTACTTTTCTAGCGATTGTATATTCAATTTATTTACAATTAATATTATACCAGTCAGAATTAAAAAAAAAAAAAAATGAATTCTGATGCAGGGATCTGGGATTTTTGGGATTGTTTGTCAGTTGAAGAACGTAGCGAATCATAACAGAAGTAACAAGATTATATATAAAAAAAATTACACAACAATACGTGTAACAATCGAAAAAATTATACGCCATACCGGAACTGAGTTTTTTTACATCACTATATAATCCAGAAATTTAACCAATGCGGAATGACCATGTTTATTGTCGATTTTGGCCCTTTAATGAACATCTTTAGAACAGAAGTTTCAACGCGCAAACAGGTCTGACGTACGCAGTGCGATAGTCCACACATAACGCATTGAAAAGTGAAAAGTTTTTTACAGAATGTCGTGATTTTTTCGGCATACTCTGACTGGAAGTCGCATATATGAATAAAACCATTTGTTGTTTATTTGTAGATCTGCAAAATCTATCGATCTACGAATTACTCTTTCACAGATAATTCAAGCGATGGTTTGTTTTCACTATTGCAAAATAACGAGATTAATGGCGATTAGGCACTGGTTTCAGGTCTTAAATAAAAAAGGCGTGTTAAAACCCACTTTCAATGTACGTGGGAGTAAGGAGGTATTTTTCTCTTTTTATGTGATGGGCTTATTTACCAACCTTACAATCGGTATGTGCACCGGTTGGTTTGGAGACTTTGACCACACATAATCGCGAAGGAGCAGCCAATTTTGCAAAATCTCAATCACAATTGGGTTGGAGATAATAAGATGAAATTAATATATCATTTCTCGTGAAATTAAGAATGAAAGTCGCAGAATTTTTTCTTTATAATTTTGTTTAAACATTTTTGTATTGTTCTATAATATTAGAAATGTAACAAAAAGCTACAAAGCTACTATAAAGATCATCTGTATAAAAAAATACAAACCATCTTGTTTTATGCATTGTGCATAATGCTTTAATTTTCTAAAAAAAGCTACAAACATAGAATATTATGGTGGAGGTTCACTTTTTAAACTTACACTTACATATCTTTTGGTTTTAGAAAACTACTACATCTAATATTAAAAAACAATTTACAATTTTTATGCTTGTTTAAACAATATGACAGCTAGTTTCCATCAGGCCTTTCAATCCAGACAGGAAAACTGAAAGAATCGAGCTCCAGAATTTTTAAAGTTCTTCTTTTAAAAATGATTAAAGTTATGCTTATGTTGTAAGTGTTTCGATCGTTATTGTTTTAGGCTTTTACTAATTATACATTAACAAAATTAGTCAGATATCGTGAGATGCGGTCTGGTGTGATGTGTGTATTAGAAAAACATTGTCTTTATAGTGCCAACGTTTCGATCTTTTATTGAGGTCATCTTCAGTGCTCAAAGTGTTTGTCTTCTGTGTAATTGTGCCATTATTGTGTGTCGTGTTGAGAGTGCCAAACGTTTTGAGCTCTGAAGATGATCCCAATAAAAGATGGAAACGTTGGCACTGTAAAGAGAATGTTTTTCTAAAATCTACATCACGCCAGTCTGCATCTCACGATACCTGAATAATTATCGATTAACGGTCAGTAATCTTTACACATTAACGAAATGTTCAGTTTCTCAGATATTGTTCTAAGTGAATAATTGTCTTATTGATGTAAAAATAACGAAATATTTAAATTTGGATGATCTCTCACAAACAAGGGGCTGATCGTTTTGATGTTTGATCTGTTCAGAAAATTACCTGCAACAGAAAACAAAATATGTCAGTTGAGTTTTATAATATAATTAAACGTAAAATTCAATAGATTACATTAACACTGATTAACTATTTCTTAAAATCTATATGTTTATGTAGCTATGGTTTTTTAATATGTATATTCCATGCGTATAACGTTAAGGGATTCAGCCAAACCGAAGGGCTTAACGTTCAACTAAAACTGTTGGTTGTCGTATACTAGCGGTCAGAACCACTGCATTTTCCATGACTTTTAAATTCCAAGAGCTGGGCCTATGCCCTTTTAAATGGCCCAGCTGAATTCCTCTCGATAATAAAACTTTTACATTTTCTACCGCGTTTTTGAAACAAACGTTTTTATCATTATTTTTTCATTTATTGTTTTTTTTGCTGGAGGGTTAAATGAATTTTTTTGCGTCGTTTTTGATGGTTCTTTTGAAAAAGAATTATTCGTTTTCATTTAGAATTTCAAATTTGTTCTGATTATGAAGTATCCTGAAGACAAATATTTTTAAAAATCAGTACATTTTAAATACTAAACTGAAATAAATTCAATTAATATTCTAGGGTCTTTCTGTATCGACATCTATTCAAGAGAAATTCAAATTCAATTTAAAAAGGACACCCAGCTACTATGTATAATAAAATTCATCAATATATCTATCCGAATGTTTATTGATCTAACGAAAATTTACATAAAATCACCTTTGAATATTTCGACAAAAATATATTCCCAGTGAAATTTATTCCCTGAAATCTTGACGAAGAACATTACATTTAATTCTTTAAGAATAAAAATTAAAAATGTACTTTCTATTTATCTAACTATAGCTGTATCTAACATTTATTTATTGATATAACTGCGGATATTTTTAAACCACTTTGTTACTCTATGACAATCATGGCAATTTGTAATTTTTCTCTAGTTACTTAAAATATACAAATATTTTTTAGCAAGACTCATAGTCACTATTCATTTTTTCACCAACAAAAACCCACAAATATACCTTTTTGGGGTCATCAAAATTTTGCCTTTCAAAACCGATTTATTATTGATCCAACACAAATTTTACAAGAGTTTAGGTTTTTTAAACTGTATGTAATGACACAAACATAGCTTTTTTTAAAATAAATATTAATTAAATAACAACAGTAAAACGTTTGATTTTTTTTTATATTTTAAATTTCATAATTTTTTCTCCCTCACTATATGCATAAAATCTAAACCAGGTTAAGCTTGAACAAATAAAATCCAGAGGTGTTACGAATTTTTATGTGGAACATCGAACAACGGCTAGAAAAAAATGCCTCCAGTTAAAGTTCCAGGTAGAAAATTTCCATTTTTTTGTGATGAAAATCACTGCAAGGCAAAGGTCCCGGGTTCGAACCTAGCAGTCCTGCATTTGAAACAGAATACGCCCAAACGGACTTTTTTCAAAGATAATGTCACCCCGAGGGTTGATACAACCTCTGCCGTTGCAAAAAAATCATATTCAGGGTTGTAAGGGTGTTAACACATGTACATTATTTTTTTAATGTACTTAAAACCCAACGATTGAGATATTACAATGACCTTGATATACACGGACTACAAAGAGAGAAAATCATATTTATAAATTAATTGCTCAAGCTACAGAAAAAAATTTGCTTTGCTCCAAAGGGCACATCGGCAAAAACGCCCCTACATAACACTCCTAGCATACCTACTTCTGGATCTATCTACATAATTATATACGTATATTTCTGTACATATACCTTCTTTCCTATCTTTAAATATTATTTTTTGTGTAAATTTTGGACCATTTCTAACTTTGGATCAATGGATCGAAAAATGGCAAAAAGGATGGAAAGTTCGAAAGATGGGTTGAGATGGGAGGTACCAACCTCCCATACACTAGTCCGAGAGGATCGAAGTCACGATTTCAAGTGGTAGAGCAGCAGCGCATTTAGCAGAAGGTCGTGGGTTCGAATCCCGCTCGTGACACTGGTTTTTTATTTCATCCAATACCATACATATAGATTAGTTACTTAAAGTTACTATGTAACATTGTAAATGGCTTGTAAATAATTGGTTAGCAATTATGACAATAGATGTGTAGGGAGTAAACAAATTTAATGCCATTCATTACCAATTTTTTTCAAGCGGATGTCATTTGGAACAGAAAATTGTGGAATGTTATTAATTAGACTGTCCTAGCTTAATCTCCTTCGTGAAACCGTTATTGTTTACAATCCGATACGTTGTTCTGACAGTTGTTTTTCTGTTTACAAGCTGTGTCAAGCTATTAACACACTGTTATCACAAATCGAATCTGGCTAAAAATACACAAATGCTTCAACCCCCGAAGCCCAGCGCGTCGTAAGTCCGCCATATTTTCAAGCCGGCGATGCCCCATTACCCTCAGAAAACCTTCCGACGACGGTCCGACTTTTAAATTAAGTTTCTCCTGTTACTAATTGGCAGAAGAGTGTGAAAGTGAAATTCTCACGGAAAAGATCGCCCGTCTCGGTGTAATTAGTGAGGAAATAACGCGCCTTGCTGGCACATAAATTTTATTGTTTCATAGTTGATTATGGAAAAAGTGAACACCACAGCGATTGTCGTAATAACTAATATAGAAAAAACATAACAACAATGAAGACCTAATAATATCTTGAGCTTAAAATTACAAAATTAACACAACAGTAAGATGTACCAAAAGAAGAAAAACTCTTGATTCAAATGTACGGTCTCAGGATTGACCGGACTAATTATTTTAATTAATTTTACTTTGAACCTAAGTTCTTGGTTTAAATAAAAAAGTAAGTGCCACGAGAGGGGTTCGAACCCACGACCTTCGGCTGAATAGCCGAGTTGGTGTCGATTGATCGAAGACCCGATAGATCAAGAGCAGCCGAATGTCCTGGGTTCAAATCCCGCTCGTGACACTTGCTTTCCTCTCAACCAAGACTTTAAATTAAAAGTATAATTAAATTCAATAATTAATCCGATAGTAGTGAGATGTATTATGAACAAGTTGTGAATGAAAAATTTATATAAGAAATCTCTGTTAGGTCTAAGCGGAACGGTTTTTGCTTTAGAGAAACTGCCCTGTTGTAGTTGTTCAAAAGCAGAAAGATGGAAAATATAAAAACAGAAAATATTTTAAAGAAAAATTACAGTATTATCCTTCTATAACAAAAATGTTTTATGCTAGTAATTACAGTTTTGCCACTTGAACATTATCTACGCGTAGATATGGTGAAGTTAAAAAGTTAGAAAATCTTGCTTTCCCTTTGTTCTTTTGTGCATCCTTTCTTTGTTTTTTGATCGTGCGTGGTCATGAACTTGAAATAAACAATAAGATGGTCGTTTATGAATAAAACAGAGCGATTTGTGATCATCAGGTATGAAGTGGTTGTGGTTACGGCGTCAGGGTCGATTCCTCCCTTAATCGATGCCTCCCCAGACTTTTGACAAAAAATCTTGGCAGATCTGAATTTGAACAGACGAGAGAATATGAAATCGAATAGTTTACAAAAAAAAAATCTCTCACAAATTTCGTGTGTGTATATAAGCGACTGCTGCCAAGATGCTTTCACCGGTCCGTCCTTAAGCTGTCTGCGGGGGAGTCATTAGATCTGGCATTTTACTCACTTGCGTCATCACTGACAAATCAAAAGTAGGAATTCATCATCGGATGAGCAGCTAAGTGTTTTATAAGGTTCGAAACGCCCTTCATCCCTCCTGACATCCTTATGACCGTTTCTGCATTTGCGAAACTGAAACTTGATATGAAGCAATTTCGAATTGGCCGGACCTGCTAATTTGTATAAATTACCTCAATTCTAATGCATAAGCGTGAATACACGTAGAATTGTGAATTATGTTATTCCGTGCAATATGCGAATTGATGAAATCTTGTTTGCAGTCTGATCTTATGAGATCGGCCATGGCCTTTACGTGCTCGACTCGCCTTAATAATTTAATTCTGTTCAAATTGGTTGTCTGATATATTAAATCTTACTCCATAGTAGTAACGTTAAACAAAGGGATGACCAGATTTGAGGATCACGGATTTGGACCAAACTTTTTTGATGATTCTACACTCCAAAATATCTGACACGTATCAGACACATTTGTGAATAAGCCTTGGTTCCGCCAAAAAAATTTTAAAATTTGAAATTTTCCGTTTTTTAGCATTTTATTTAGTCGTTCTACTTGTTTAAATGAACTAACTGAATTTTATAGCATTTTTATATATTACTCACCAAAAAAACTCTAAACACAAAATAGTTTTCAAATAAATGAAATTACGTTTTAGCACGAGATCTCTAAATATAAATTTGTTAGAATTTAAATTTATCGATTTTTTATTTCTAAAATTTTTAAGAAGTCTTTATCGGAGTATCTAACTGAAACGGCTATAATTAAAAAATGGCTAAAATGATCTTAACATCAAACATACCATTTTTAACGACATACTATAAAAATAAATAAAAGATTTCTATAAGAAAATATACAAAGGAACAAAATGATTTGTCAGAAATTAAGCTCGTTGTTTTCAAGATAAAAATAATAGTCCTATTTGTTTGATGCTGTTATAAAATGAATTTGGCAGTTTGTTTAAAAGAAATTATAATCATGAAAATCGGTTCACTAGCTTTAGAGAAAAATCATGTTAGAACATGCACAAGGAATGTCAGTCAGGAAGAAAGATCCCAACATTATTAATCAAAAAATTTCCGCGAAACTCCTATTTAGATTTTTTTGTTTAGAACAAAGTTGGTTGAAGAAACCGAAGAACGTTTTACAGATATTTAATTTCTTTTTTTGGATCTGAGGGGCTAACTCGCGTCACAAGATTTGCATATATTCTTTTTTTGACTTCCATCTTTTCAAAACTGCTCACAAGGAATGTCCCAATTTGAAATCAAGTTCGACCTAATTATTAATACTAGCCACTTGCCAACAGGATACTGGGCAAAAAATAAACCAATAGCTCGTATAACCTTCAAATCAAACCTTGGTCTTGGCTCTGGTCTGTGGTGAAATAGGTAATAAACGATGTACGCTGTTTTATTTAAAAAGTTATGTTTTTTTAAATAGCTTAATAAATCATGTTTTGTGATCATGGAAAAAACATTAGTTTAGTTTTTATAAGAAAATAATTTGTGCACTAACGAAATAATTTTTTGTTTTGTTTATTGTATTTTCATAATTGTTACATTGTATAATCAACAGAAACTGCTCTGTACAAGTTAACTAGCGTCCTCAGGGAAACACTAGAATAAAGGAAATAGCAATCTGTGCGTTGCTCGATATTGAAGAAGCCTTTGATGTTTGTTTACTTTAGGTTCAAAATATAAAGGTCAAATCTGTAGAGATTACAAACAAATTCCAATTAAGGTGTAAAACTTTAATTTTAATTATTTATTTATTATTAAAACGCTTATTGTGAAAATTAATTAGTTTTAAAGTTTGATCGAGTACAAGGTTTAGAGTGGCTTTTATGTTCTATTTTCAGTTTCCCGCTCGCGTATCCTTGGATTTTGTACTGTTAAAAGTGTTAACAAACATTTCTAGGGTCGTGGAGTGCAGCAATGGATTTTCCGGTCAAGTTTGGAATTGCAACGAGGACGAACTTTGTTGAAGATTTGGGCAAGTACACGACAGCAGGTCATCGAAAACTGTCCAGCATTGAGGGCAGGGATGCTCCGTCACGAGAGCGCCGTTTACCGCCACTTTCTTTTCATCTTCATCACTTTTCGAAACACGGGGCTGTTTTGGAGTTGCAGAACATCGAGGAAAAAGTACTAAATTTTAGACGACGACGCGCCACCTTTTAAAACGCCGGCGTGGGCGTTAGGAACGGTTGCGTAACGGCATATCACGCCTTGTCTCCTTCAACAAAGTTATAAAACAATGTTACGTGGAATTAGCCTTAATGAATATTATTGAAATTCCAATTCTACCGAGTCGAACCTTTTTCCGGTGATATAAGGAACAACTGGATCGTTGGTCGGTTTCCTATTTTTCCGGTTAGAATGGCTTCACGCCCAGATGAACGAATTACGCAAAAATCAACTGAAAATCATAAAAAAAATCAAGTAGACGTAAAACCAAATGTTATAAATTCTAAACTACCTACGGATCTCTCACATTTCTCCAGTCTGAATTGCAATACGGCCTAATGAGCCCTTCTAACGTGTCATTTTAACGCCGAACCGGATAATCTGTATAACTTGGTGGAATGAATGCTTATTGAATTCGAAATATTGCGAGGACGAACATAAATAAATATTGAAATGGATAATATGAATAATGCATTAGAAAATTAGCTATTCATAACTTCAAAATCTAAAATTTCTAGTGTCCAATATGTTACATGTATATTTCATCGTTATATATTGTTACATATATTCTATCTGGGTTTTTAAAATGCAACACGTCTTCATTACTGGTTTTATAAACCAAAAAATAAATTTAAAATTAAATTAATGGTTTTATGACAGACAATTTATTTCTGTCGTGTTTTGATATCAGTATTGAACGGATGATAATGGAAGAGATATTGGCTTTTATTGACCAGTAGTTGTCAATCCTGTTTTTGTTTGTTACTGTGTATACTTTATTGATTTTATTTCAAAAAGTTCAATATTATTTACAGTAAGTAATATAAACAGATTTTAATGGAAAGGCTTATTGAATATTATTTTTGGCATTTAATGGATGGATAATTGTAAGGATTTCTATCTCAAATGTCACCCAACACGGTCGTTTTCAAACGTCTGGCTCGCCTCGGAGGGTGGATCGGGGTGCACGCCTATGGTCGAAATTTTCGAATTTCTATTTTGAGGATAATCCTATTTCTTGTGATATGCGTATGTCTTTCTGGCGTCCTTTTGAATTTCCTCTGTCACGGCACTGTTACGAAGAGGTACAGGCTTGCGCTTTGGATCGAATGCGTAGTCCTCTTCGTCGCCCAGATATTCATATTCACTTCCACTTCTGTGAATGCGAGGGAAATTCGTATTTTCGCGAGCAATTTGAAAAAGGTGGATGCCCTAGTTGACGTAAGGGAAGAATGTGAATATTTAAAACTTTTCCTCCTCTACACGATTTGCCTCCTCATCTTGGACTTGGTAGTTCACTACCAAATGGGTATATATTTCCACATGGCCTGCTATCACTATTCTGCGGCTTGCCTCTTTGTCTCGCAGTGGGAATTCATATATTTGGGAAATTCGATTTCCGCCAGGTTGAAAGGACTTAGGGAAGCCGAGCTCGGCGTCAGAAACAGCCTCGCCATCTACTCTTTCATCCTGAACGCCGTGAATGCGATGAACAAACACTTTTCGGTTGTTCTGCTCCTTTCGGCCGGTCTCACCTTCATATTGACGATTTTTGAAGTTTATTACGAGATTTCAGAACTGTTGGGAACCTACGACTCGGCGGTGAACAGTTTTGAAAGGGTTCTCGCCACATCGGCAGTTAGCGTGCTGCTCATATTGGTCCACGCGCATCAAATTTTTAAAATAGCCAGAGTCTGCGATTCCATCAAGAACGAAGTGAGTTTTTCTAATTGGCAAGTATTTATTATTGAACAAACAAATTAATCTGATGGCACATTGTCTTGGGCTGTTACTACTTTAAAAAACAGTTCAACGCCACATAACCCAGCAACATAACTTGAAGAACTGCGACAAAGGATGATAGAAACTGCTTGTCAATCCATCTCTTCTCTCTATCGCTCTGAGCACAGGTGAAGAAAGCTTAAAAAGAGCAAATCTTTCCATCTTTGTGCAAGACATGGAATGGCATTAATTATTAGCAAACCAAAATGACTGTTTTTACCCGAGACTTTTGCTATAACTTTGCCATTTTTTGAATAATTTAAAATCCGATTGTACCATTGTTTTCAGCATAAAAAATGTTTTAAAATGGTCAGTCTGAATGTATAGGGTCTTGCTTGAAATTTTGAAGTTGAATTAGGCCTGAGGTAGGTATGCTGTTTAATTAAAAAAAAGACTCTATAAGGTATTTTTTGATAGCGACATTGGCTCAAGAGAAATTCACAGGGCACCCTGTATATTGTATCAGTACAGCATAGTATTACACATTATTATTGTTTAAATAATGAACATTTATTTTTCTCATTACAAGGAAAAAAGTAAATCGGTACCAACAACTCATAATACATAGAAAGTAAGTTTGCGGAAATTAATTTGATCCTTTTGAGAAAAATGGTTTCTCACCTGCCAATAAAGAATAAGACACAGAAACCTCTCTTAGAAAAAAAAAAACAACTCATAAATCTCTGAAATAGTAATAAATAAATACTGATGTATTTTAGCTTCAGTTTTTAGTAGCTTCAGCGTGCGTTGTCCTTACACATCCTTATCAATTTTATTTGTGAATATATTTCGTATCACTTAGCAGTTCTGCAATTAAAATTAATTTAATACAGATGTGAAAGACAGTAATATTATAAAAAAATGTTTGTTATCTGTCTATACAATACTGGGCTGATTTTATTGGATCAGGTTTCGTATAGTATTTCATCATTCTGTCCCAAAGGCAGCCTCACGTCTAGAAATATTCGTACGCCTTTATAAGGCCGATTCCTTTATAAGGTTCCGTATTGTCACTTTCGAAAAAGCCAAGTTCTCCTATTGCTAAGAAATAAACCACAAATAAAAAACGTTAAACTTGTCCCATTAGTCGTAGATATATATTTTTTTAAAGACAAGCATAAAATACAATAGTTGCTTCGGCTTGTTTAAAAGCCTTTCGGAGACAGGTCTGGCGAGTATGCGGTATGGGGCAAGATTTCTTAATTGGACGAGTGCCATGCAGTCCTGCTTTGCCGAGAAGTATGAAGGTCTGGATTGACCAATACGAACTGTTATGTTGGCCCACTGTGGTTTCTATTTCTAAACAAATTGGAATTCTTTATTAAAATCCTATCTACCTGTTATCTTAAAGCACATTTCCACATGGGCCACATTTTAGAAAGCGAATTCTTTTTGAAAGCATAGTCTGTTTTGTAATGACAATCTGTTTGACTACTCTGTTTCATAATTTTTAAAACTAAAACAATTAAAAAACGTTAAGGCAAATGTACACTAATAATGAAACATTAGATAAAATTTAACATCAAACAAATTTAATTTTTATTGTACTTTCTGTTTCTAATTTTTTATTAACATTTTTCAGTCTATTCTTTACAATGAATCCTTATACGCTCTGACATTAAGGGACAAATTTATACAAAATGATGTAAGTTTTTTATTTATAAACATTTTTTTAAATTACCTTTGCAACTTGATTTTTATTTCATTTTTGATTCAGCCCATAGTGAAAATTCACCTGGCGTTTTTCACCCCATTGGAAATTACAGCATACGACTTTTTCACAGTCGACTCTTCTATTTTGCATGTTGTAAGTATACTTTGCTGGTAAGTTAGCGCATCTGAAGTTTGATTTTTTTTATTTCAGATCAGCGGCGCCTCTTTCACACATCTTGTCATACTGTTTCAAATGACAAGGCTGCTTAATTACAAGAGAAAAGACAACTAGATTTTAGGAAAAATTGTGAAAATTTTTAAAACTTCAATACATTAATAGCATGTTAGCTATTGCTGAATTTCCTTTTAAATATTTGAAGGCTTAAAATAATTGTAATAATAATATTTATTACATTTAATTATTCTAACAAACAGAAAATCTTTAATTACCAGAAATCTAGATTCCAATATATCATCAATTTTTTATTTATTAGATTTACTTATATTTTTTTTATACTTTAAATCGACTCTTAAGCTCAACAGAATATAAAAATATTGTTTATTTGCTGCAATAAATGTAAAAATACTAAGCCTTTTAAAAGAATAATCAATGATAAATTTCCATAACGACCTCAGCGACTTCTGACTCTTATTTATTTGTACTTCCATAAAGTAATAAATTATTATTTGGTGATCGTGAGATGCGGTCTGGTGTGACGTAGATTTTAGAAAAACATTTTCTGTATTGATCATCTTCAGGGATCAAAGTGTTTGTTTTCTGAGTAATTGTACCATTATTGAGTGTCGTGTTAAGAGTGCCAGTGAGAAATGGCACGACACTCTGAAGATGATCTCAATGAAGATCGCACGATAAAGGACATGTTTTTCCTCCCACCAGACCGCATCTCACGATCTCCGAATAATCATTGACTAACGGGCAATAATCACTATACATAGTAAATTATATTTATTTTTAATGAACTATTACTATAACGACATAATCAACTATTTATTAATAAACTTAAAAGATGTGTTATTTTTTTTTTCAAAATCTTTGTCTTGATTGGCCAGAAAACTTTAACAGGTTTGTTCCTTTGTAACAGTTGATTGTGTTGGTGCTCTGTGAATTTATTGTGTATTTTAAATTGTGCCGGTTTATATAATGAAATTTTTTTATACTTCATTTGATATATTCTTTGTGTAAAAGTATGAAGTCTGGCATTAACCAGCTAACGTTATACAATACAAAACAGTAGAGCTTGGTTTCTTATAATTACATGAGAAGGTTGTCTGCAAAAGTTGTAAACGATAACGAATTTCACCGACGTAAGGTAATCCGTAATTGGCTGCAGCATCATCGCCCATCACTCATTTCTTGTTAGGTCGTACAATGGCGATACTTCGAGGCTCCATTGGGTTGCGAAACATTCAATCTTATACCAACAGGGTTAAATTTGACCTTTCGACTCTGCAAAAAGGAGAGAAAATTATCACCGGAAGCGTCCGAAGCTCCATCGGCTTCACGCCCCGGTGGAAACAACAATTGGAAGATGATCGAAGGGGCCTGGGATCACGTCCGGCCGCCATCGACGGCCTAACGGTAATCCGGAGTAATGACTGCGAGCGAACGGCGTGGGACACGTACGAAAAAACCCTTTGAAACAACTTATTTGAAGTTAATTAAAAAACGGACCTCACTTAATGAACGCTAGTCGTGTTATGAAATACGTGCACGCACCTATTTCTACGCCAAAGATTGAAGAACCCCTGGAGCAGTAATGACTTTGCACAATTGGCTTCTTCAAACGTTCTGGACGTATTTTCCTTCCAAACTGTTCAAAACAATTAGTTGATTTAATAAAACTTTATACTTTTCGAAATTGGAGTCTTAAAATAGTTAAACTCTTCGTTGAAGAATGTAATAAATTTATTTCTATTTAATTTATTTATTCCTGAAATTTTGTTGTAATTAATTTGTCTCTTATGGTATCCATGAATAGAGTCTACATTTTTTTTCGCTTAAGTATGTGAAAATAGAAAAAGGGAACATAATAAGCATAGATAGATTTTGTTACCATATCGGTAAATAGAATGCAGTTTAAAATCATGTCTTAATTTTTTTAAAATTCTTCTTACCCCTTTATGGTCTAATATCGTCTTAGAGCACGTCGAACTTGAGCAATTTTGTTAATGATTTGGGGGAAAATCCTGCAAGTTTAGTAAAAGATAGTTTAGGTTTTAGATTGGCGCCAAATATCAGTGTTGCCAGTAAAAGGGCAGGAACAACACTTCGCCCACCCCAGACTCACGGGATTCCCTTCTAACCTTAAAGAAAATTCCTAATGTTGCTCTGATACAACTTTAGACAAGAAAGGTTTATATAATAAACTGTATATGAAAGTTTTCTTATGACTATAAATATATCCATTTAGATGATCGATTTAAGATGCAATGTTGAGGTGAAGACTCGTGTCGGAGATAGAAGATTCCAAGATGGAGATTTTAGATTGGCGCACAAAACATCAATGTTGCCAATACATTTGAAGGTAAAGACTGCACCGCTCATTAACTCATGGGATAAACAAGCTTTAGTAAAATGACAAATTTGGTGTTGCCCGGGGCAACTTTGGGTAAGAAAGTGTTAAATCGAAATACATAAAAAAACTATTAAACTATTAAATTGAATAAATTTGTAAAACCATGATCTATGTATACCAATTTGAATACAACATACGAACTTCCTCACTGTTTGATCTCTTGACAAATTCTTAAAAAATTATTTTATGCTTTACGCTTGTGACAATATTTTTGAAATGTCTTTGGGCTATGTTAAAACATAGCATCTAAATAATAGGCATATTGTTCTCCCAACCCAATCAATAAATCAACGATTTAGTTATTCGTTATTTCAGTATTACTTTTGGTTATTTAATATCTGTATAGTTCAAAATTATTAAAATTCAACGAAAATTCAGTTTTTAAATGAACATGTAAAATATGTAAATAAATCGTGTAAGTTCAAACCAAATCATTTGTGCGAACTAGTAAGTTTGAGGATCAAATATGCCTATAAACAATTTTGTCGCGTATATTTTACATTAAAATAAAATAGTAAATTCATACAAATGATTAATTTTGTAATGAATGGTAGTTATGCATTAGAAAAAGATTGTAATGTGAAGCTGGATTCGAACTTGGGACCTTCACCTTACAGTGATGAGCGCCGTGTCAACGCTTAAACCGTAGCGGCCACGACGCCCTCATAAGGGACTTGAAGCAAAAAAGAAAATCCGGCCGTCGGGGAAGTGATTAATAGGTACTGCGTCAAGTTAAACTACTTTGCTCGAAGGGTGTGTGAGTTGCAAGATTTTTTCCCTTTTAAATTGCCAAAGCGTGAGAATAGATTTCCTTGGAAAAGGAAAGCGAAAGCACTCGTAGATGAAGCATTATTTTTCTGCAAAATAACGCCAATTGGCTCTCGTCGAATGCCGAGGAACAAGGACTTGCTGAAAATGGGTTGGCAGGTTTGAAAGCTTTTGAATGGCCTTCGTGCCCCGCCCACTATTGGCAGGTTGGAAATTGTTGGCAATCTGTCAAGTAAGACTAGAAAGAAAGTTGAAGTTCATTTAGTAAAATGTGTTTTTAATGTTATACTAAAGTGTTGAAATCTTGATGTGGATGATGTGTCTATGTTTAGTTTGTGTGTCTCTTGGAAATAAGTTAACTTATAGATCAACTTGTTTGTACGTATTAAAAATATATAAAATAAAATTTAAAAATTGGTACTCCTCTCCCTCGAAAAATGGAAAACTTACGAATTAAAATTACAATTTATCTGTTTTTGAATTTTAAGAGCAAGAATGAAGGATCGATCGGTTGTACTCATTTTGAATTCGACAGAAATCGTCATTTTATGCCAATCAACAACTTAAACATTATTTTATTCCTTTTTTATAATATCTCTTTCATCTGCAAGTGGTATAAGAGTGTAAAGGCGAAATTCGTCTCATCCTTTACAATCATCTTTTGGAAAATTTATTTTTCATCGTTAACATTCCGGAAGCAAATAATAATTTCCTATTTAGATAATAATTGATCAAATACCCTAGGTTTAATTTTGTCGTACTGCTATTAATCCCCTTTCCTCCAATAAGAAATTATATTCATATTTTTAGAAATTATAGGAAAAATAAAAATTTTGTTTTGAAATTTTATGATCGGTGAGTTATTTCAGAAACGAAAGGCGACGTGGTCGTCTTCTCCCATGAGAAAATTGTTTATCGTGGTGAAGTTTAAATTTAATAGCGTTATTTGTCAGATGTAATAATTTTCTGACAAAATTGTTTTCCAACCGAATTCACATTTTTAATATCGGTAACCAGTAGTAGTTGAAATATATAAATTTTTCAGAAAATTAATTAATTCAACAAACATTCAAATTCGTCAACTTCAACTGAATCTAATTAAATTAATTAATCTATACTTCACATGTTTTTAGAAATTTTCATGTGATCAGATATCAGATTATTTGTTTGTGCTAGGTTTATAACTTTGACACGAAAAATGAACTAAATTTCGTTATAAAAGAGTACTTGAAAGTGAATAAATTTTGTATAATGATTATTCGGAGATCGTGAGATGCGGTCTGGTGTGTCGTAGGTTTTAGAGCATTTTCTTTATCATGCCAACGTTTCGATCTTTATTGAGATCATCTTCAGGGCTCAATGTGTTTTCTGTGTAATTGTGCCAATCTGGTGTGTCGTGTTGAGAGTGTGTGAGATTCTGTACAACTTAATACATAAGATTTCAAATATAATTGAAATATAAATTGAAAGGTGGGAGAAAGCTCTTAACAGTTGAAAAAGGGTAAATAATTTTGAAATATCAAGAAGAAAAAATTCAGAAGATCGGGTTAACTATCCATTTTTCATCAGTGCTTTGTATCAAATTACAATTTGTTTATGATAGTTTCTACAATTCTTAACCATAAAACATGACAAATAAATAGATTCTAGTCAATATTAAGGTTTTATTGTAATATTTGAATTAGTGTTATAAAAATAATTAAACTTACCGTTATGAAAGTATATTTTATACGACTGCACGAGTTAATTAATTTTTTTCTTTAGTGTAATTAATAAATAAAATGTTTTGCAGGAACTTTGCAAAAATGATGAATAAAGTTGTTAACAAACAAGTGAGTGGGTGAGCTCTTAAGTGGGTGAGTGAGTGTGAGTGTGTGTGTGTGAGTGAGTGTGTGTGTGTGTGTATGTGTGTGTGAGAGAGAGAGAGAGAGAGAGAGAGAGAGAGAGAGAGAGAGAGAGAG
>CM077103.1:30824527-30862611 GCA_039619505.1 Cimex hemipterus | reverse complement strand
ATATATATATATATATATATGCCTCTATTTTATATATATATAGAGAGGTAGATAGGTAGATAGGTAGATAGATAGAAAAATAAATAGATAGATAGATAGAGACGACAAAAGAGAGCAGGATAAGAAGAAAGAAGCTAAAAAGTGTGAAGTGTGAATATTACATTTGAGATTGAGAAGATTGAGCGTTAACATTTTTGTTTATTTCCCGTACCAACTCAAACGGAATTAATTTTAGTTGTAGTTGAAAAATGGTGCGATTGCACGATAATTTAAAATCCAATTTACAATTAATTAATACTAAATAAAAAATTATTAAAAATTATAACGTAATATTCGGTAATACCAGGGTGAAAAGGCGTATAAGGATAGGAAACGATATATTCAGGTCATGTTAAAAGACAAATGAAAATTCTTCAATTATAACGTTGGTAATTTAGATTCTATTTGTTAGTCGATAGGGGCATCGTTGTTTTTGTGATTGTTTGATTGGATATTAATTAGGAAGTGTATTTTTCAAAACATGCGATGCTACCGTTAATTGTTTAAAAAAGTTAATAAGACCTAGAAATTACTTCGTGTCCCTGAGGCAACGCCTGTTTAAGGTGGCTTAGACCGATTAAGAAAGAAAAGCGGACGTGTTTTTTTTTTGTTCTTTTCGCTCTGGAGGTCATGGAAGTCGTGATTCGTTGGGTAGAGGATAGTAGATAGTAAGATATAATATAGAAAACCCCTCGGGTCATTATTATATTTATACTTCCGCCGTATGTTTACGTAACCCCACCGTGGTATTTGTGTCGTAAACAGTTAGAATATCAAATTGTCAAAAATGTAATTGTACAAAAAGGGATATTTGATTTTTCAACCCCTACGGTTATGTCATAGTGAAAGGAATCATATAAATGGATAGGGGAACGGCACTTTTGATTATGCGGCAACGTTTAAAACACCTGTTTGACTTCACGGCAACATTAACAAATCGTAAGAAAGGCAGGGCCTGGAAAGAAAACGGCAAATCTTTTCGTCCTTGATCCTGCGAATGGCCATTAAATAATTATAAATAACTAAGGAACTGAGGTTTAATTGAACCTTTTTCTAGATCAATCAATTTAAAGCACTTTAACTCTATATAATCAGAACCAGCTAAGTTACTTAATTATTAATTATTTACGGGAATTTACGAATTGCATAAGAAGTAATTATTTTTGAGGTTTCCGTTCTAAACAGTTTCCGATCTCCCCTATCATCGCTGCATTATACCGTCAGACGCAATTCGGTATTTCGCCATCTTCGGTGGTTTGCGTATTACTTATCCTTTTTAAAAATTATTGTGATATATTAAATTATTATGATTATAATAATTTATCTAATGTGCCAGACTAGACAACCTAGAGGTTAGATAGCATCTACTTTTGAGTGGTACACCTAAATATTTGTGTGCCTCTGTGTTATGAATTAGTAGAATCACATAAAATCATCACTGAAAAACGCCATCAAACCAAAGTCCTCAAGAGGAAATATCCCAATTTATTTATTTTTTCTAATTTAAATACAAATATAAAAAATTTAGCTCATTACAGTAATAACAACAGAAAGGAGAGAGAATGAAAGAGAAAAAAAGAAAGAGGGAGAGGAGAGATAGAAAAGATATATATAGAAAGAGAGAAGAGAAAAAAGAGAAAGAGAATGGAGGAAGAAATAGAAAGGGAGATAGGATACAATTAGCTACAGAGGTGAATAGATTAAATTGATAATGGCAGAGAGAGAAAGAGCGAGAATGAGAGAGTGAGAGAGAGAGAGAGAGAGAGAGAGAGAGAGAGAGAGAGAGAGAGAGAGAGAGAGGAAGAACGAGAGAAAGAAGAAATTAAAAGACTGAAGTATAGAGCGCAAATAGAGAGGGAGAGGAAGGAAATATTAGGAAAATAAGTAAGAATGATCAGATGATTTATAAAGTGGAAGTATGAATAATACGATATATACACCACAGAGAAAAATGAGAAGAGAATGAGGAAATAAGAAATGTCAAAAATAATTCATTTTACCAATTAAAGTACAGAAAAAGAATATACTTTTATTATATCGATATCGATTTCGGGGGCACCAGCCTCCCATCATCAGTCCGGTTTTGACCGTACTGAAGAGGGGATGCTGGTGAGCCCGAAATCGTTATCGATATAATAAAAGGGTATTTTGTAAATGGTTTATAAAATGGTTGTTCCTGAAAAAACACCTAAAAATATTTTAAAACAAACGAAGAAACAAGAAGAAAGAAGAGTAGAATAAAAAAGAATAGCTTAATAAAATTAAATAATAAAATGGTTAAACGGGTGTCTTGGAACGTTTATTCTTAAAAGTGTTTTCTATGTTGGCTGTTCATTTATACAATTTTCAATTATACAGTTACGATTGATTATATAAAATTATAAATCACATTAATACTTGCTCAGATTACTTGAATAAAATTAATAACGGAATCTTACTGATTCACGTTTCAAGTCATTCAAATACTTAGCATTTCAGCAATTTTTTTTAAATTTAATGGCCTCAAGAACATTGCATATCTAGCCATACTCTCTATAATTATTTATTATTGCGTGTTTTTTTTTTTTGGGGGGGGGGGCGAATACCTTTATTGTGAAAAAAGGGCCAGAGGCGACGGCGGGAATCGAACCCGCGACGGCGGGGTCTACTAGCCGAGAGTCGCCCCCTAGCAAATTTTTTTACCAATTAAAAAAAATTTAATCTAAACGATTAATTATTCGCGTTAAAGATATTCATCCTCTATTTAATGTAGGAACAACAACAGTTGGAAGTGCAGAAGGGCCAGCAATATAAAGGATAGTTTGTATTTTATTTTAAATCAAGTTCGAAAATGGTATTTTCAAAAATGAAATTAGTACAAAATGAATTTTAAAAAATCTTCTAAAAATGACAGAGCAGCGTTGATCTTGACTGTAAATCGACTTTCTATTTACTTTAATTATTACCAGATTCTCTCTTTTCTGCATTATGCTTAAATACTTACGGCGAAGAATATAATTAAGTAGATACCGTCTAAAATTTTATCACCATCTTCATTAGTTGAAATTACAAAAACCCTATTTCCCAGACAAAAGACCAACAACGATTATCAACCGAGCGCCCATTAACGCGCAAATCGTACAGCATAATTCACCAATTTATTCACTTTCTAATGATTAACCCCATTTTTTTTGGAGCGATTAAATAATTAAAATAATATACCTCACGTTTAACCCTATGTAAACATGATAGGTTGATTTATTTGAATAACGGATTTTACTTTCTGAAGCTGTTAAATTTTTTTTGCAGCATTTAGCAGGAGGCATAAAGTCTTGGTTACGATCTAATTAATGCAAAAATATTATCCCAAATCCCTAAAAAATCAACAATTTTCATAACATATCTCTTCAACGGTCTTCGTACTATCCATTTCCAGACAAACCCACTCGTCTTCCTAGTTATTTCTTACAGGGAAAGCTTTTTACATATATTCAGGAAGATTACTGAAAAATTACTACTGTCCGCCTTTATAATGAAATCCTATCCTAATCACCAATTCGGCTGTAGGAGTTGCCACTCGATTATCCACCAGGATCATCGCGTTGTAAATACTACTGCCACTTCTCTCGAGCTGAAACAGTACTGCCATGGTGTCTGCCTGGACATATCTTAGGTATTTGATAGGTAATTTCCGGGACTTTTCTGAAAGCTCAAGCCTCCTACCAATCTACTCTATTCCTGATACTAAAATCATACCTTACCGTCGCTTCCAAATGTCCTAAATACTTCTTTCTCCTCCATTTTCCCGGTTTCCGCGGGTGTTCCTCCACACTATCTGTTCGGCTAATCTACTCACTCACTCTAACATTTTCATTTTTATCTTTATCGATGACATATCTATACTCACCTCCGATGAAAATCCCTTATAGCTTCAGGTAATTTTCAAAATATCACTTACACACTCGAATACGGAGAACCAGGGCTGACGAAACTAAATCTAACTGCATGTTATCATTTTTAACGAAAAAATTCTACCTCATTTATTTCAATATTCTTCCCAAACCACTAGCGAACCAGTTCGATACTCGGATTGTATTTCGACAAAAGACTTACATCGAGTCTCAAACGTAAAAATTTAAAAACACGATTCAGTCTGCAGACAACATGACAATCGATCCAAATTTACAGTAAAAAAAACCTACCACTGCCCTGCTAGCCCCACTATGTACATGCCGACATGAATTGTACGGAACCGCTAAGTGTTCCAATTTTAACAGAATACCAACCCTACAATCTAAAATTCAACGAACAATAGTTAATTGTATGTATTGACTTGTATGTCTCTAACAATACAATTCATACCGATTTAAAAAATCCCATTCTTATCCCACCTTGCCCAATACTGTTTCAAAACTTTTCATTCTAAATTATCCGATCAATCAGACCCCTTAATCCGCGAATCGTCATCCTCAACATTACCAGCCAAGCGACTTTGGCCACACGATAACTTAGTTGCCTAACATCGGCAAACGATAATTGCCAAGTGATCCTCACCCTGATGGTGATTCAACCTTATATGCCCTATTGTTTGTCCATGCATACATGCCTTGTGCACACGCTCAGACAACTTAATGACAATTTCAAAATTTTTGCTTGTTGTGTATTTCAAGTGAAGTTGTAAATAAATTAATGAATTAAAAAATTATTTATTCACAATTCATTTCATTTTTAACATAATTATTTTATGTGACTACAGAAATTAGACAAGAATTAAGTTTGTTTTTGACAAACCTATCTCGGAGACACTTCAGTTTTCTTTTTGAATTCATACAAATATATTTTTTGATAAAATAATTATTTATTATAATTGTATAATTCTTGATGTTACCTTTAGGTGTGCGTCCAATAAACCGATAATAATGTAGAATATTTACCGTATTATTCTTTTTATGTAAGGTCTTGGTTGAGACAAAAAAGTCAATGTCACGAGCAGGATTCGAACCCACGACCTTCGGCCGAATAGGCCGTTGCTCTCTACCACTTGCTAGCGTAACTTCGTTCCACTCGGACACTAATTCTCCATCTCACCCTAACGATCGAAGTAACGATAGTCCAAGTGGTAGAGCAGCGGCGTATTTAGCCGAAGGCTGTGGGTTCGAATCTCGCTCGAGACACTGCCTTTTTAATCTCAACCAAGACAATACATAAAAAGAATAATTAATCGAAAGAAATAACTTATAATAATAAATATATAATAAAACCACTAAAACATAAATAGATTAATATTTAACACTAGTAGTTAATATTTTAAGTGGCTGTTATTCAGCGTTAGTGTGAAGTTTCGTTTGTGTTATTTAGTTTGTGAAAAGGATAAGGCGGTTAGTAATCTCGAATAAATGAAAGAAAAGATGTTAATTTTCAATACTCGTGGTTACAAAATTGTTTACAAAGAAGGGTCCCGGCTTACAAAACGTTCGGATTCCGTTGAAACGAAAGGGAACCGCGTTGGGCTGGAGGAATGCGTTGCGCTCTGTTTCGCTCTTTCCGAGTCCTTTAATTTTATTTTCACTCCGGTGACAAATACGGCTGGGGACGATGGATCATCACGTCGAGGATTTAGGTCACGGCTTTCCTCCTTTTGAGTGTAGGGGCTGATGAAATTTTCGAAAAGATCACTTTGTCCCACACAAGCGTAAAACGGATTTTCCTGCTTAAATTTCCCCATGTATCACCTCTTACTTAAGTTTTGTTTTCCATCGGTTATGCAAGCAGAAACGCCGGGTGCTTATGTGTCTGCCACATTCAAACTAGTAATGGATCGGAAACGAGCTGACTAGTCGCTTTCTCTGAAGCTTATTTGTGTAAATTTAGATCTAATTATGTAATTAAATGTCTAAACTCCCATTATATCAATAATGGAGTATTGATGTTTTATCTAAATGGAAAACTGGAATTTGTTGAGGTTTGTTAATCGTGGCAAACAACTCGAAAATGACCCAACTGATTTTTTTAGATTATAAATAACATTTGAAATAACCGTTGGTTCCGTGTTGAATTACTTGTTTTTAAACAATTGGGCAAATTCTTTTCTCGTTGTTCAGCACTATAAAAATAAAAGTACAACAAACCCAAGCATTGTGATAAATAAATATACTAATATTTTTGGGTAAAATGCTTTCTTCTTAAAAATCTCAAGGTTTCTTGAAAATAATTAATACAATTTTTTCAAAATGTTCTTTAATAAAAATCCTAGGGCTCTGCAGGGATCCGAACCTAGCACCCCTATCCTGGCACGATTTTGAAGCTAATGCGCCATTAAGGTATAAAATAAAATTTTTAAAATGTCAAAGAAAAAAGGCAGAAATAGATTATCTTTTAAAAGTGCTTTGATGTATATCGCTTTGATCACCATTTCAATTTTTAATTTCTCAATACAACTTGTTTATTTCTTTTCTGATATTTTGGCGAATTCTTTTATTATTGTATAAGCAGCAAGTAACACGTGGTATGTTAATTAAACTAACTATTAAGTCAAACATTAAATAATTTATTTGTACGTTGGTCAAAAGACCCAAACCTTTCGATATTAACAAATGCAACACAATCAATTAACTCGATTATCTCAGCCTGAAAATGAACATTTTTTGTTTAAAAGTACGTTGATGGGAATTATTTTTATTAATTAAATTGAATTTATTCTACTTTGACCACCTGTTAGATCCTCCGTTACACCATACAGCTAGTTTCGTCCTTTCTGTTCCTTTTGTGAATATTTTCATTAAAAATCATTAATGTTTTTGAAAAGGGACATTGGCAAAAATGGTTGGCAGACCCTAGACTCTTTTAGACGTCGAGTGGGCTATTAACTCCGGAACAGCACACTTGCCTCACAAAACTTTTCGAATTTAACCCACTTAACGCTAATAGCATAGTTAACGTGAATACATTTATTATCTTGTGTAGAAATCGTCTGATGAAATTGAATTATAATATTCTTTGACAACCTTTTTGTACGTTCCTTTCTCTATATGTTTTGTTTATATTTTAATAATTTAACCAGGGCTTAAACAGCCATACTTAACCAGTCACAGCAAACCTGTTAGCATACCCAGATGATACAGTTTGTTTCCAACTAGCACCCTTATGTCATTTAATATCTCGAATTGGCGCAGTCTACACGGTAAGACATCAATTAGCGTGTACTTGTTAGAAATCATTGTTATTTAATTAAATAGGTTTTATCCTGCTTTTTGATCTTACTCAATATAGCTGTGTTTCATATTGTGTCATTCTATTGTAAACAATTCCATCCAAAAAATCGAGAGTGTATACGAAATGACACTTTGGCAAAATGATTTACAGACGCCACACTCTGCTGTGTCAATTTATCCCGAATAGCGCAGTTGTCTGACAAAACCTTTTGAATTTAACACAATTAACGCTATTACTATAGCTCATGTGAGTACATTTATTATTTTTTATTCCTTGGTGGAAATGATTAGATGAAATTGACTTTTTCTTTCTTTGACAACCTTTTTTTGTACTATCCTTTCTCAATTTAATTTGTTTATTCTTTGTGCCTGTTTGGGAAATTTTGTGTCATCAATGCGCTATTTGTGATCGGGATGTTTCTGCTAACCGGAGTGCTTTTTTTTTAATATAACTACTAAAGCTTAGTTAAAATATTAGGAAAGGCTAAAAAGCGGCCAACTTTTTGTACTATCCTTTCTCAATCTAATTTGTTTATTCGTTGCGTCAGTTTGGGAAATTTTCTGACATCATTGAGCTATCTCGGAAAAACAGATCAACTGGTATCTATCTACTAACCGCACTGCTATTTTTAAAAGATAACTACTAAAGCTTAGTTAAAATACTAAGAAAAGCTCAAAAAACTGTCAACTTTTTTTACTATCCTTTCTCAATCTAATTTGTTTATTCTTTGTGCCAGTTTGGGAAATTTAGTGACATCATCTGGCTATTTCGAAAAAAAAACAACAGATAAACTGGCTAAGAAAGGCTAAAAAAAGGTGAACATTTTGTACTATTCTTTATCAATCTGATTTGTTTATTTTTTTAGTCTTTCTTAGTATTTTAACTAAGTCCATTATATTTCGTTGTCCCATTGAACAAACAACTTTTTTCCATTAATTTTTATGTAACGTATTGTTTGATATTAAAAAAATCAGTGTCACGAGGGGGATGACACTGACTTTTTATCTCGACAGAACAATTAATTAACTGAAACTTCAACTAAGCTTTAATAGTTATATTTTAAAAATATCACACCGGTTAGCAGATATATCACAGTTCATCTATTCCGTCCGAAATGGCTCAATTATGTCATAAAATTTGCCAAATTGTCCCAGTTTACATGAAAAGCCCTAATGTGCCTTGTTGTTTAATTAATTTAATTGCTTTGGCCAATTTTTTAAAACAGAGAGTGGCTGCTGTTAACATATTTTAATGAAACAATTAAATATTCCTACTTGTAATGCTTTTATTGGCATAAGTGAATAATCAAGCCAATCTCGCAAATATGGCGTCTAGCATACAATCTGTCACGTAGGCTTCAAATTGGCTTACCGGAGTAGCACTAACAATTGAAACATTTAGCACGAATTTTTGCGAATTTCAATAATCTATGAAGCAAAAACGTTTTCATATTTGGTATAAGCCATTTACTTTTGAGGAAGGAGATAACGATGAAAAAAATAATACAACTGACACCCCAATTTAACAGATTCGTAAGAACTTTCTTACAAAAGTGTACGCAAGTGGGTACAAAAAAGAAAAACGAAAGAACACTCGTTATGCACCTGCGTTTTTTCAACGTGTTGGTAAACAATTTCGAGACGTAAAGCTCATTTTCCGCAAGGCTTGCCGGTTCCCCCGGTATTCAGAGCGAAGGAGTGTGAAAAAGCGAAATCGTACGTACTCTCCGGCTCATTCCTCCTGCCGTTAATTACCAGTGAAGATTTATTCATTCGGCCCGGACGCGACGGACGCACAGGGCCGGCGGGCATTCGTTTATGCAACGGTTGACTTTCACACTTACCTGAAACAAATAACCAGAAAAAATTAGCTTGGTGCATACAAAACGAGTAGGAAGTGATTTTTGAACGAATTATATGTGCAACTATGGAGGAAGTGTTTGGCTGGCATGATTTTTAGTCAACTGTGACTTTCGGTTTAATGTAGTATCAATTAAAATTAAACACACCAAAGCATAACACAAACTTTAAATATTAAATGGAATAATTCTAAATTCTGACAATATGACAATATTTTATCATTAATGCCTAGTTGCTTCAGTAGTTAAATATAAAACAAATAATTTTATGTAATGCGAAAAATAAATAAATATACATACAGAAACATGTTACATTTAAAATAGAAATATCAAGGAAATTTCACCAAATTTTATCTCTAGCTACTAAAATATCCAAAATCTGAATTACGCTACCTAATTTTTTTTTTGACAAAAAAGCTTAAAAATTGACTATTTTTGCATTGAGGACAAATTTCATTGACAAATAACTTTTATGGGTGGCCAAAATATAAACAATAATTGCCTCAACATCCATTATTTAAAGGCATTGTAAAAATATATTTCTCACTATAATATGTAAAAATTGTAAAATTAAATTTTAGTCTAAAGGTTGCTGTTTTATCAAATTCTAGTCCCACATATTAAAAACCACCAAAACTTGATTCGCACTTTCTAGATTGTCTATATATCTTATAGGAATGACGGCAAATTGGCTTACAAATTGGACTTCAGGCGTAATACATTGGATACAAGTTTGATTGATGAATAGCGAGACTAGGCGGACCAAATATAAGCTAATATACTGACGAAGGAGTATAAATAAGTTTCATTAGTGAAAAATTAATTAGTATTGTTTGTGATAACAACAACCCAAATTTGATTCAGACTTACTAAGTTTTTTATTTTATTTTTTTTTGTAGGAACCATGACAAACTGGTTTACAAAACGTCCTTCGCCGCAATATGCATTGGGTACAAATTTGATTGATGAATAGCAAGATCATGAGAACCAAATGTAACAAATATGAGATCTAAGACACAAAAATGAGTAACAACCTGTACCAGTTTTAGGATTCATGATTTTTCAGATCATAGGAACATTTTTTTTCTCGATGAAGGTATTGATTAATTTTTGTCCTATTCAATGCCAATTTCTGATGGTGTGAGTCTATGTTCGAAAAAATCCGAAAATTGCAAAAATACAAATTTACGAAAGACAATTAAAATTCTGAATTTGATGTACAAACAGCAAAATGAATATTATCCATAATGGAAAATGAGAAAGGAAAAATTTTTGGATAGCTTCAAATTATGTATACTTACACTGTGAATCCTAGAAGACATAACTGTAATATGTTGCAGTTTTTAATTTATAATTTTAGTAAGGCTCAGACGTAAGAAAGATAAGAAAACAAATGTAAAGCTAACGAAGACCAATGCCGACCCTAAAACTAAAAAAAAAAGAATAAAATAAAATAAAAAATAAAAAATGCAATCAATTATTTATTGAATTTACCACGCCATTTTTACCGATAATATTCCATATTAGCTTATAAATTTATCTGGCCAGATAATCCATAGGGCGTGTCTGAAAGGGGTGGCTTTTGGTTTGGGGGTGGTGCGTCAGTTCAAAAAATAGGTCTAAAACCTCCCGCTCCGAGCAGGAGTTCATCCTTCGCCAGGAGCTACCACTGTTTATTTCAACTGCGCTCCTTTTAACATATAAACAGGCTCTCTATGTTAATCTTTGCCTTTTAATTGATCGACGATGCATTAAATTACCCGCTTATAATCCCTGTCGTCTTTAATCGGTACAGGTCGTTAATTCCGGACGGATTTCAACTTGGACAATTTTCAGGATCCAAGGCCGTTAAATTTTAAAGAAAAATGTAAGCATGACTGATGATGAATAATCTAAAAAATTGCCATGTTTACAAAACGATACCAAAGACAAAACGCTTGTGAAAGTGTTCCAAAATTAAAACAAATTTAAACTTGAAAATAGGTCACTTTTCCTTTTTTAAACAGAGGGGCAAGAACAAGTCTTAAATTAGACAACGATCTGAACGACCGGTTTGTAGCATAGGACGCTAAAAAATAAAACATTCAGCAAGACAAGGCCCATTGTCAGTCATCGCATCAAACCAACCACAGACCAATCAGCAGGTAAGAAACGAAGAAAAAACAAAATTAATTCAATCAAATTCTATCAAATCTATCCAAGGATCTTTCGAAAACTTAACTTCCGAAATTTGACGAATACCGAAGACTTCAAACTCTTTGGAAAGCCAAACTTCATCATTTTTCTATTCACAGAAAAATAGAAAATACGAGAAAACGTTTATTAAATGAATTAACTTTCTCTTATTAAAGGATGTCAGATATGTTTTGATGTATAAATACTTCACTTAAATCATGAAAAAAGAGCCAAATTTAAAAATTTCCGGGTTTATTTCCCTACCTCCTGATTCCTTTGTTATTAATCTGTGTCTCAGTGTGGTCTGGATGAATTTTTTTTTGTAACGGTTTTTGCTCATTATTTCTGTATGTATCAAAAGCTCTTTGGATGTATTGATCAAAATTGAGTGCAATTTTTGTTAAAATAATAATTTTTTTACAGGATTTAACGATGGTTTATTTTTGTTGAAAGGATTTTTACCAGTGACATATAAAACAACGAATTTTTAAATTTGCAGTGTCACAAACTACGTCAAATCCAATAAAATGCACATAAATTTTTATCAAAAGTAGAAATTTTTAACATCCATCATTTAATTTTTTATCGCATTTTTTACAATATTATAAAATGATTTTCATGACGACCGAAAAGTTGAAATAGTGTAAAAATCAAATTTGGACATGTGAACTTCGAAGTACAAAAATAATCCTACCAAACGTGCACAAAAGAACTCTGGACTTCAGAAATTGTTTATTTTAACAAGCCAAAAGGCTCTTCATCGGCGATCGCCAATAAAACTAACTTATACTCATGATAGCTCATGATTCCTCGATTAATAGATAAATTTGGAAAATTCTTATGTAAAAAATACGTGGATTATAAAGCAGGAGGCTTCCGCGTTTCTGGGAAGGGAAAACCTATGTAGGCCGTGATCCATTGCCGCTACGCATGCCCTGTCATACGGTCATTCGAAACGCGTAAATCATTGCTCATGGTGATCATACGGATTTCCTCATGATTTCTGTGTAGACAAGCCTAATATTTTCCTCCCTGTGAAAGTTCATTGACTATCAGCCCACAAAAATTAGAAAGCTCAGTTTAATCCCGGATTACTTAAGGGGATTAAAAAAGGTTAGACACCAATCTGTAAAAATTGGATTTCTCCTTGATTTTCGTAATAGAAAGGAGGAGAATAACTTTGGTGTAATATGTATTAAAAATACATTAATTTTTCTTGTTACCCTTTTCTTGGTGTTACATAAATACAGACTAAACAAAATAATAAATTGCCTGAGCAATATAGATAATGGGTATTTTTTACAGGATCACGGACGTTAGGGCAAAGCGAATTATTCCATGTTAATTGCTAAACAATTCAAATGTCATTGTTTGTACGTAGATTCAAACTATGAATTTCGAAACCCCTGATTGATATATTTCCGAATCGAGTTGGCCCTTAGCCTTGCTCTTTTTATAGAAAGTCCCACAAGGCTTTCGTTCGAGTTGACCCATTTCGCCATAGGGGTGCCGTGAAGTCGATTGTACATTTTCGTACCTAAAGGCACCGCGGAGTCAAGGTCCGGAAAGCCTCGATATCATTGCGCTAAGAGTCAGACAACGCCCTCCGAAAATAAAATCAGGCCAAAAGACTAAATTTAACAAATTACGATACTTTCCCGTTATGTTGTGTGTATGTGAGGAAAGGTATTAAAGTTTAATAGGCCTTTTCGTAGGACATTTCAAGGAGACTTACTTCTGTTGATGCCAATTTTTCTCAGATACCAATGATTCTGCTGTGCTCCAAAGAAACCTGTTAAGTTTTAGTACGCAAGTAATCGCATAAAAGTATTCAGGTTCTATCATCGGTGAGTATTCCCTTTCCGTTTCTCTTTTCTCCATGTCATGGAACCAAGAAGAGGGCAATACTCGGTTTTGCATACCCCACCTGTTTAGTTTGGATTTGTAATTCAGAACCATTTTCAAGATGTTGATTTAGAGTTGAGTGCTCAGATGATTGCTTGGCTAATCGAGTGTTTTTTTTATAAATTATTTATTTTGTATCGCTCCATCGTATGAACCATAAACTCCTTCATTTCCAGGACCTCTCTACCTTCCTGTGCAAGGTTATGCGGCATCCTCTTGACAAGATATATGTAAAGTCATATATTTGGTTCATATCACATGGTCCCAAAGCCTCCGTATTCTGTAATTTAGGAGGTCTTATCCTTCCATTACGTTCTAACCCTCCTAGTGATACTTCTTGGTATATGCTTGACATGGCTTTATTATGATTGGTGGAGCTGTAGGACCACTACTACCAGCTGTAGGATTGTCATTCCACTATTTTACATACTAGGACCATGTTTTTTAAGAGATCTTTTCAGTTTGTTTAGCTGAGTATTGACTCATGGAATCGTGTCAAGTGTGAGAATCTCATCATCATCGAACAAATCCTCCGGCTGATCGATAACCTGCTTCCTATCGTACATGCCATCAAAGCAACAATGAAAACCGCAATTATGTTTGTCAATAGAAGAGAAATTAGTTAGTCTGGAAAGGAAAGATAACAGTAGTTCAAATGTAATTTCGTGTTTGTTTTTTTAATTCGCGTAGAGCCGTTATTGCCTATTCCACAACCATGCTGTCTAACCTTTTCTCAATTTAAGACAATTTGCGCGAAGAATGTTAGAAAGGGAACCGAACCGGAATAAACTACCTGTTTGGTTTGAATTGTAATTAACAACAATGAAACCCAGTTTTGCGCAAGGGTGTCTCAACGTCGGGATTTTGAGTGGAATGAACCCTTTTGCAAAATCGGCAACGATTGTCGGCGGAATAAAGTAAAAGACACGAAAGTAAAATAACACGCCTTCCCTCGCGGGTTTGTACCTTTCTCGAACACCTAATTAAAATGTCAGAGTTGAAAGGGTAAACGTTAAATAACAGAGTTCATTAGGGGGTTGCACAACCCTTTGTCGAACTATCGTTAAAATGTGGGTGTGTTTTAAAGTTATTTGCACATCTTTAATTTCGTTTTAATAGAAAATCTCCACATAATCAAAAAATTACAACTTCATAAGAACTTAGTAGAAAACAGATTGCTTAGCCCCTTCCAAAAGTGTCTTTTAAAGATAGAAAACGGCATTTTTACCAATCTACAAACAAACTGGCACAATTTCACTTCATGATTGTTGTACACAAAAGCGAGATTACGATGGCAGTATTCTCATTGTCTGTTATGAACCGTTGTCAGATGTGTTTCGGCATTGTCGTCTTCTCAAGAATGTATGAACACAAGACTTAACAATACTTCCTACAGAATTCTTTAGCAAGGTAGATTCACCAGTTCTGTACACAGATTTTAAAATTATAACCGTTGTATAAATTTATTCTGTTTCTTTTGTAGGTCAAAACAAGATTTGCTCATCACGAAGCCGGCATTTGTCTTGCCGCTTATCAACTTAGATGAAGTTTAACGGCAATCTACTTGAGCCCTGCCAGAATTTTTAACTTGTGCTCGCTAAAGAAGAGAACTTGAATTTCTTCTAATTTTCGTCGTTTGCGTTTTGTAAGCTTGTCTTTCAAAAAAAAAACAAAAAAAACAAAAAAAAACAACAAAATAATCATCATCGGATTTTTTCGAATTCCTTTATTTTCTTAAAATCATAAATAGTGATGACTACCTGCTAACTAATCATGATTTTAAACTGGGCGTAAAACAGACTATAGAATAAATAAGACAAGGCGGACTTTTGATTTATATCAGCAGAACAATTTTGGATTTCACCTGTAGAGAAATAATTGGATGAGAATGTTTGAGCAACTGGATGACTATCGTCATCATATAAGCTAGACTGGACAAAAGCAAATATTTGTTATTTAAGCCATGATAATTTTTATATTATTGTTCAGGAAAAAATATGGTTATTAAGTTTTCGCACATACACGCAATGTATGTATGTACATATAGACGCAATAAAGGACAGAGAAAGATAGTGTTCATGAAAAAAAATAGAGAAAAACACGTCTGAGAGCAGATTGATTACAAACGGTACAGAATTCATGAAAAGCAAGAAAGATCAATAAAAGCAAAGGAGGTCAACCTAAATAATTAAGTTATGTCATCTAGGAAGTCAAACAATCTTTACCGTGCTTGACCGTGGAAGAATGGTGGTCGAGCGAAAAGCCCGTTACCTGGTACAAAATGAAGTAAAATTTCAGTAATTATCTTAAACTGATTAGATCATCGTTTATTAACGGCGTATTTGTCCCAGAAGGGCTGAGAATGTCCAAAATTACGTCCTCGGCCATTTTCTGTCTCAGTAGAAATATGAGACAAAAAGAAAGAATTAGGTCAGAGGGTACGTTATATAAGGACATGAAGTACAGGATCTGTGTAAACGTGGACATGGACTGTGTTTTCTACATATTTTTAATCCTGATATATTGTTTACCCAACACAAATTGCCTTGTTTTCTGCATGTGCAATGCATTCTCAATACTGGGTTAAAAAAATTTTCTGTATATTCTTATATTGTGGGCTATTTATGACTAAATGGATAAAAAGCTTTGGACACTCGTAGGGTCTGGAGCGAAAAAGAGTTAATGCCGCTTGCCAAAGAGGTGCCAATTTAAGCGCGACCGGTGCTGGAGTCAATTTGTGGAACGAGAATGACAAGCGGCTGCTGATCATGTGGGTGCGGGCGGCCCTGATCAGTCCTCGATGATAACAGTGGCTGAAGACTGTTTCGCAATGTAGTACGGCCATGCCCCACCCACAGCCCAGTTACAGGAGCACTTTCACTGTTAACGGCCTGGCCTTCGTCACTGGGATCAGCTGTGACTGCGTGTCAGAAGCTCCCGAGAGAGAAATTAAATTACCAGAACATTGTTTCGAGAGGAAGATTAATAGCACAATCAAACGGGACCGTGTATGCGACTTTCACTCCTCGCATTTCACTTGCTCATCTCATTTCAAGTCCCGACACTAATAGCATCCAACCTACCGTCAGTTAGCCACAAAATATTTCAATATAAATCATTTCCGCGTGTGTTTTATTAAGACCAACGGTGGCAAGAATAATTAATGACTACCTGGATGATTTCAAGCTAAAAGGTATAATTAAGAAAAATGATTTTTCGTTTGTACTGACAACCGGAACATTTTTAAGTTTTAATATCTTTATTACACTAAAGGTTAAGGTAAAATCGTGTTCATTTAAAAGTTACTTTAGTGAAGCTGATTTGGCTGCTCACGGTGCCAATTAAGGGCAACAAATTAAATTTATACCGAATTGGAAAAGTTTAAAAAAACGTTATATAGGTGATTATATTTTTTCCTTTTTCAAGTGACCTTTCTCTTTTTTAATTGCACGAAGCAGAACCTCGACCTAAAATAATAAAACTTTGACTATCATTTGACACGATTTATCGGATAAGATAAACTGTTTCACAGCGCAATGACTTCGAGAGGTGCATATTAAAACATCAGTTTTGAACGAATATGACTGTATCAGTCAAAAAGGCCCAGTGACTTTAATAATTTTGTTATCAACTTTTTATTATCTTAACTATTATCTTCTATTCTATTATTCTATTCTTAACTATTCTATTATCTTAACTTTATACGAAGAAATTAAAATTTCTATCTTTTACTATAATTAAAAATTTAAAAAACTGAAAACTCTTAACTGAACTTATTAGGCTGAAGAAAATTTAGTGAACGTGTATATACAATAAAATGTTTCTCTAAACCCGATCGCAAAAAGCTGTATTAACTTTTCAACTTGTTATTTCTTAAGAATAATCTTGAGAAAGTAATTAAATTTTTAGTATTTCATCTCCTACGCAATAAAATCAGGGCAAATATTTTATAAAAGTTTTACTACATAATTAAAATTTTAAACATCACATTTAACGAATTTAATTTTGTATTAATTAATTAAAGAGACATAAAAAAAACAGTTAAAAAAACAAAACTTCTTATTGTTATTCATTTAAAATTGTTAACATTTTAATGAGATTATCGTAGACGTTATCTCAATATTCCTAGAGCAAGCAGTTCTGCCCTGGAGCCTTTCTAGACGTCTCCCAGGGGTACGATTCGATTTCGAGCCCCAGGGTATACTGCTGAAATCAAATCATTCCTTTTCATTACATACTATCTCATTCTAACAAATATGTACCTATAAGATCGGTATTTCCTTGTAACCTAACCCCTACTTCTTATGCCCGTTCATTTCTATCTGATGTTTCTCAAGGGAGCTTGATAGGTCCGTTACTTTTTACCATATATACTGTAGACTTCTCTAAACGCTTTAACACTCTTGCCGGTATTTTTCTGATGATAAAGCAATTTCTATGCATGTATCGATCCTGTCCTGTTTCATCCCCCGGCTCAGTTTAGCATAAAAATAAATGAACATGCCAATAAGGGTTATTTTATTCTTAAATGAAAAACTTCCCTTTTATTTTAATCAAATTCCATTTCCTGCAGTAGATCGCATCATGGCCCTGGGGCTGTACATAAACAAAACATGATAGAATCCACCCTAATATATTAGAACTACAAATAGAAGACAGCCAAAAAAAAAATACGCTAGACTAACGTTTAAAACTCACAACAAAAAATACCTGGACTGGAGCTGCATAGTGCGGCTAAAAAATCAGGCAACAGGATTATATCCCACTCTACCGACCAGCCACCGATGTTCCTTTCTGTGTCAGAAATCATACGATTCACTTAGACCTAGTCAAATCTCAATACCTCAAATTTCACTCCAAATTATCTCTTCATTCCAGTTCTCTCATCCGTGACCTTTCCACTCTTACCCTCACTACCAATCTACATAGGAGGTTGAGGTCATTTAGCCTAATGTTGGCCACTGATGGAACTCAACTTTCACGCTTAACACGCCACTCATCTTTTTTCTTCTTCGTGTGACCTGTCGAATTGAATTGAAATTGATGCAATAGAAGACTAATAATAATAATTAAAATAAATAAAGTTTATAATTTTGACAAAATAATTAAATCTGCTGTGTGACATTGTAATACAGCTTTCAAAATTATGGTTTTACATCAAAATTTAGGTTTTTAAGAATTTCATTTTTTAATTATAAACAATAAATAACCACTTAATTTTACAATAAATTCATTTGAAGGTTTAAACTGTCATTAATTTTTTACGTTATCTGGGTTGAAATTGACGTCATTTAAGATGTTTGAAAGGCAATTTTTTCAGTATTTAACTTTCCGATTAATTTATGACCTCGCAATCATATTATGTGAAGGTGAAATGAGTCTAGTGACAATTTATTGAGGCGTTTCACTATGTAAACAGATAATCCTTTTAAATATACTATTATGGTTCTATTTTGTTACAAGCGATATTTCATGCTGTTGATTTGATGATTTGACTAGCATATTTTAATGTGTTTAACATAAAGAACTAATATGACTCAAGGATACACGTACCATATATAACAGGGCTGACATCGTATTTAAATATATGAGTTAGATAGGAGATTAATTGTTTTAAATCTTAAAATATTATATTTTAGAGAGAGAAATGAAATGAGTTTTTAATTGATAAATTAAAAGTATTGTTTCCGTGAGCAACATTGTTAGCAGATGTCATTGCGCAGAAAGAAATCGTCAGAAATAAATAGTTTTTTCTAAGTGAACTTACAACATTCATTTAACACTCTCTGAGCTGTCATAATTCACTTGAGATGCATCATATAAGGTAACTTCACTTCTAAGTGGTAAATCAAAACCGATTATTCCAAATATCACACTAGACGAATTGCGTGCGAGAAAGAGCCACTGTTATTTTCGCGCCTTGGGGGTACGAGTAACATCCTTGACCTCAAATGCTATGTTGCTGAACATCAATTTACTTCGTACACGATTCACCCATTTTTTGAGAAAAACGATGGAACAGACGTCAAGAAAGTGAAATATGCCATATCAGAAATCTTAATTCTAAAGAATGCTTAAGCCCGGGCGATCTTTAGAAATCACGCCCTTGATCTTTATTAAGTTCGACTTTTAAGACTTTCTTTGTCAGCCACCCACGGCTCGATTGGGTCATGGCAGCGGTGGAGAAAGGCAACGAAGGCAAATGCAGTTTCATTACTATTTAGGTTTCGTTCTCACTGACATTTAAATTGGAAAAACAGTCCAGTTAACGGCATTTCTCAAAACGCTGAATTGGCAAATTCAGTTTTCGAACAAATCTCAAACTGGAAGTAGTAAATAATTTTTATTCGCCTAAGACTTTTTTCAGAAGCGGCTTAGGAATTTGACGGTTAGGATTAGGAAAACTAGATCAGTACATTTGAAATTGTCTTTACAGCCAAATGTATCTGTCCATCTCCAGCATTATACTACGACAAAATTTCACTCAAAAACTAATTTTAAAGGTAGACATTTTTCAGAAGCGGCACATGAATTTGACTGTCTGGATAGGACAAGTAGATCAATAGATCTGAAAATTGCTTTAGAATTAAACGTACCCTTTTAATTTGAGCATTATAAATTTACAAAAATTTACTATTGATGAGTTAATTTTATAATATTTGAAAATTTCGAGGAGTGGCACGTGCATATAAAAAAATAAATTACAATTAATTAAGGTTTTTAGTTGAGATGAAAAAAAAGTAAATGGCCTGGATTCGAACCCACAATCTTCGGATAGATACGCCGCTGCTCTACCACTATCTACCCGAGGATCTTGGGTTCGAATTCCGCTCGTGCCCTTAACTTTTTTTCATCTCAACTCAAAATTTTAATCAATTTTAATGTATTAATTGGCCAAGCGGACCACGAAAATAAAGAATTTAATAAAAACTAAACTCACCAAATACAACAAAATAGTATACTACAGCTTAGGAATTATAAGAAATTTTTAAGGAGACATTTTTCAACACTAACTTTATTAACTAAAGGTGTGTTGTCATATCAATAATTATGGTTATACTAATACTACATTGTATTTTTAGATTGTAAAAAGTCCATGTTATTTCTTATAACTTGGTTCTAATGTGTTAAATTAATGAACAATAGTGCAGATCATTGGTACAGTTTGAATTAAAAATGTTATATACCCTAGTTTTAAGATATCAGTATAGAATATTATGTAGTGTTTTAGTACTATATCACACCGAAAGGTTCAAAATGTTACTTGTTCCTTCCTAAAAATTATACTATTGTACAAAAAGTGTAGTTTTTAGTGACCGTTAATCAATGATTATTCGGAGATAGTGCCTCTGGTGTGACGTAGGTTTTAGAAAAACATTTTCTTTATCGTGCTAACGTTTCGATCTTTATTTAGATCATCTTCAGGGCTCAAAGTTTGTTTTACGGGTAGATATGTTATTCTTGTTTGTCGTGTTGAGAGTGCCTGTCCAAGGCATCATTGAACGAAACAACAATTTGTAGATTTAATTGATAATACTATTTATTAAAATGTGCTCGTAAATTATATGTATTATAAATGTAGGAGGACTAGTTTCAGGAAGTAGGAAGATCATATTAATGGTTAGGGCAATAAACCTTATCACATTGAGATCTAAGATGTAACGAGACTATTTACGATTTTCATTTATTCCGCATACTATTTGATTATTTGCATTTTTAGTGCTTTAAGTAACGGGATGGACGGACCAGTTTCTCATGCTGGCAGCCTTGAGAATTAAAACGAGGCCGGCCGAGCAAGTGCACTTTAATACACCTTGACTGAAGTAAAAAACATCCTGGGAAATGCGAAACCGTCCCAGATTACACTCCCCCGCGGGAGAAAATATCTTAAATACCGCATTGATAAATTGCCAATCAGTTTCTTCCCTCTGTCCCGTTTCCACAATGGCTGGGAGGAGCCGCCGGCGGTAATGGCACGCTTGGGTTGACCACATCGCTTTCATCCTCACACGACATGCCGAAGATGGAACGGCTGCGGTCCGGAGAAACTCTCGTTTTTCGGTGTCATCCGGGCTTTCGCCCGTGGACCCCGGTAGGTCACGTAGACCGGCGGATCTTCGGAGGACCCGCTAAAACTTAATAACACTCGGAAATTCGATTGTTTTTAATAGAAAGAAAGCTGAATGGGATAACACCGTGAGAGGTGGAGAGGTCCTGAATAATGTGGAAAATAAAACACTTCATAAGGGAGAGAGTTACGACGGAATTATAGTAGTTTGATCCCTGCACAACTCAAGAGATTCAGTTTTCGATTTCAGCTTAATATGAACCGACACATGTCTGAAGAAATAGAATCATTGAGAAAGGTAAATAAATCATTCCACCACTTTATAATTCAGGTCATGTCATGTGAAGTGTTCGTCCAAAAAATCACCCTGGAATGTTTTAAAAGATGCTGCAGTTTTATATCCAACATTAGTTAACCAACAATTTTTTAAATTAACTCGTCTTAGAAGACAACCACTGAAAACTTGACAGTTCGAACGATTGATGACTTCTTATTAGAGCTTCCGAATCGAATTCCGTGGACGGAACGCGTCCCGAAGAGTGTGAACAGCGAGGGAAGACGGACCAGAATGAACGGAAATGATCAAACAGTCCGTCAATGCCAATACCACCCACGCCGCTTTACATAAGTAGTTTATGACATAAGTATTTTCAAAGACACTTGAACAAATGCCCTGCCAGGAATAATTTTATACAGCTATTGAAATTTAAAGTAGTTTTTTGTTTCTTTCACCTCTCATATTAAATCAACTTTTGATTACTAATTTAAGCGTTAACAGCAAATGAATAAGTAGACAAACAGTTAAAACTAGAATTAATTAAAAGTCACTTTATCTAAGTTAAAAGTTAATAATTGAAGATTGTAATTGATTATGCGGCCCAAAGTTTCGAAAATCAGCAATATTCTTTATATTGATTTTGTACTAAATGATAGTAGAGCTTCTGCAGGCTTTTATCAAAAAGAGGATGCACCATTAAATATGTTTGATACACGGATTTATTTATTTTTAATTAAGCGTATGTTTTAGATTTGGATTAATGTAAGCTCAAATCTGCACATGTGTGTACATATATGTGTAGACACGTATGTACCGAGTTGAGCCTATCAGTTCACGCAGTCTACCAAATCAGCCATTACGGGTGTTGGCAGGTACACGAAACCATCAGTACTACACAAACAATTCTGTTTCCTCTAAACCTCGAAACAGAGTAACCAGAACACGGCCACTCAAGCTCTATTCTCAGATCATTCTACACGCTCTCTATATAGAGCCAATAGAGTTGTACCCATTAGATAGGTTGTAATAATACCGAGCATGCTGGACACACACGTGGGCTTTGGACAAAAGTAAGTGTCCGTGGGTCAGCCTGGCATGGTCTATCCTTAATCGCGTGCGGATGTATTCCTCGAGTCCGGTCCACCCCTCAGTGGGTTTCTCTATCGACCAGTGTATATTTTTGGTGCGCAGAATGCTTAATGTGTCCTATTTAATTAAAGGGTATCATCTAACGGGTAGGTCAGAAAGAACATGCATGGAACACTAGAAGATTAGTGAATGTACAAGGAAGAATGTTAAAATGGTAAAAATAACAGGGAAAGTGGCTAAGATACTGTACACTCTCGGTAGCAGAGGTAATAATTTTAAAAATGAACAAAATTAGCTACATTTTTGTAAAAGATGGAGAAAAAATTATTTAAAAAATTGCAAAAATGTCGACACTGTTATGGCGAATTGACTAGGGAAGTTTTCTTTCATAAATAGATAATAAATAACCGTACAGTTGCACAATAAATAAATATATAAATAACTGTGGAATAGCCATATTAAGTGATTAATTAAATATAATTAATAAATCTATTTTCAGTTTTTATGCAGGTTGTAGCATTTAAACTCAGTGCAAAAAAAGCTAGCTATTCTCTTAATTCCCCCTTGAGATGCGTATAATTAAGTGTGCATGAAGATTATTAGTCTCAGAAACTTATTGTGTACAATTTGAAGAGTTTTTTTATTATGGCTACTTGTACAGCCCTGAACCTGGCAGGCCTATAGAAGCAGGGATTTAGCTATTGCTTTATAAATCGTTAACTTATTTTCCAGGCTCATTTCATGTTCCCTACAGAAAAGGGTTAAGTTATTTTCATACGGTTTCCTCTTTCAAGACCTTTAAGGATGTAAAAAATGAAAATCTGATTTTTTTAATCACAATATCAGGCGACGTAACATATAAACATTAATTTGTTATGTTATCAGTAAGGAGAGGGTGTTTTTGTAAGTAATATTGCCTCCGATTTTGCGGTATTGAGACTGAGTTTCCATTTTGCAAAATTTTCTAATCCTGTGCAGATTTTTAATTCAGGATTAAATAAAACTGTCGATAATATTGGAGGAACTAATTTCACCTGAAAACGTATCATATATCATAAGTAAAAAAAAGTAGCCTAGATTTTTTGAACTTATCTCATCTCTAAGGATAAGACAATGGAAATTTGCCGGGTCGTTGCCGCGGGTGCTGGTCGCAATTGCGCAAGAGGCGAAAGTAAGGCACGAGACCTACGACAATTAGCTCAACATTCCGGCAGACTTACGAACGGCCCGATGCCGACGTTTCCCGGATTGTTAATACGATGTTGGCCCATTGTCGAGACCATGCCCACCGACTTATATTCACGCTAAATGGCCATAAATAAAAAAAAAATATGGGCGTGCAACACAATGACCTTTGTGTATCTCAGGAACCAGTGACTAACGTTTGAAAGTTTAAAAGAACGACTTAGAATTTATTCACGTCATTTTTTCGCAATGTTAAGGAGTGTCTGACTAAGTTGGTATTATTATCAACAAGAAAATCTCGTTTCAGAATTAGAATCCTGATGACATTTCCAATTGTTATCATGTTTTATTATCATATATTTAATTTTTTATCTCTGCAATAGGACAAAATGAATAAATCTACCTCAAACGACATAATTTATCTATGGAGAAGCATTTCTTTATTAAGGAACTCAAGAATTAGTAGTATCATTCTTCTGTTTGATTTAGAATTTGCAAAAGATGGCCCCATTAAACTTCTTTCAATGGCAATTTGCACATGATATGACCTTTTATTTACAATATAAAGTTCATTGAGATATAATCTTGACATTTATCAATATCAGGAATGTATAATATAGAAAAGACCGATATCGCAATCACCATGATCAATCAATAGACTGAAAAAATTACTATCGAGATTGGCACAGATATTTATGTAATCGGCAATGAATACGGAATTCGACCGAATCGATGATTTCCCATGGCCCAGAAATGCAGAGTATCTAGATATGCACTTTCCATAACTTTTCCTGGTTTTGACTGAATGAATAATTAATTACCAATATGAAGAGCCCTATTGACATGGGGCGGAAATGGAAGAAAGACGAGTTATCAAATTTAAAAATGATTTTATATCTTATTGCTTTCAGATCTCGATCACCACGTTGATTTATATCAGAGATGGAACATAAAATAACTATTACAACAGAACTGTTTCAAGTTTAAAGACGAGATTTACACATTAGGATGTTGTTACGTAAAACCCCTTTCACATAAATCTCTTTGCTAATTCTATTTACAAATCATCAAATAATCATTACGGTTTTTTTGGGTCTCATTATATTCTGATCCTAACAAAATTAAGCCTCCACACTCATTATCATTATAGCACTAATTGTCCGCCCTGACAGGATTTTTTTTCTTCTCCAGTTTCATCAATTAGTTTAATAGAATTGCATTTAGAATGCACGATTAATCATAATTTATCAGTAAAGATAATTTACGATCCTAGTTTAATCTGTTTCTTTGGGACATGAATAATCTTAACTGACTTACCATGTTGTTATTGCGAATGACACATAATCGAGGCTTAGAATTATTTTATTTTTACGAAGATTCGCAACGGTAGAGGTCATATAAACACTTAGGTTGCCGGTTTTTTTGAAAAAAAAAAATTCCATTTGTAAGTACGTCGGGTTTGAATGCACGGTCACCGGATTCGAACCCGAGACCTTTACCTAGGAGTGATGCGCGCCGTATCAACGCCTCAACTTTGTGCCTAATGATGACCCCTTTAGAATAATTTGTCATAATACTAAATTTTTTAGTATATTTTTTTCGTACAAATTGTACTATATGGCAATATAAAAATATCGCAGACTCCCTTATCATCATTACCATATCATCAGTCAAAATCAAGCATATTTAATGAATTTAAATTGAACAGCAAATCGGGAGCTAGATTTTTTTACTGTTTTAAGTTAAAGTTTAACTAGTTTTTATAGTTTTAAAAACTCGTTAGTATTTTTTACTTCGGAATTATGAATTTACCCTTACTGTAATGCGCAACATAACGAAAGAATTTCATCAGTCCTACGTAATCAACCGTGATTTTGGATGTTTCTGTTCCGCCTTAAGGTTAAATTTTACCCAAATATTCCATTTAAGGACTTTTCATACGATTGTAATTTTATCATCATTTTTATTAAATAGGACCGAAGTGGTCATTTAATTGTTTGATTAAGTACGTTTTTAGTCGGCCCTCCCATTGACTTTTAAAACAGTTTATGTAGTAATTTGTAGTTTTCATTATTTTTTTTGTTTCCATAGACAAAAAGACTTTTGTTTAAATTGCATTTGTCAAGTCGCACATGGTTTTTTTCCGTTGTTGTTCCGGCAAGCTTAAATTTCATGAATTTTTTGTGTCGTAATAGCACTTTAATCCGTTTGCTAAATTCGTATATCTAAACTGTTATCCGCATTGAAGTTTACAACTCTATCCTTGTTGTTGAAAAAAAGACGACAATAAATTACCACGTGGCTAAAACCAGGATGTTCAAGTGTCTCCAAATCAAAGTCCCATTTTCGAACACTCACCCTGAAAGGGACAAAAAGAGTAAAATTCGTAATCAAACCAGGGAGGATAAAGGCCAACGTGTTTTTTTATACGGCCCAGACACACAGCCTTCCAAGGACTCCCGAACGAAATGTCACCGGTCTCTTCTTTTATTTCATGCCGGTTGCGCCAATCCACTGATCTATAGGCCACACAAAGAACAGGTTGTCGAATCCAGAGCAACACATGGGTGTTTTGTAGAAAAGGTGGAGTCCCATGTATCTGATACTTTTAAAAGGCTTGTTGACCTTTTCAAACGCAAGAAATTTGTCTCAAACTGTTCAAACTAAAGAGTGAAGGTATCTTGAACCCGTATACCGTGTGGAATTTGTTTCAAAAGTTTAAGAACGGATATATAAAAGAAGCGGTCAGGGAACTTCACAAAGCCTGTCACCAGGGAGTGAAGGATGTCAAAAGATACCATCAGTGTACACGGGTAAGATGAAAAAGAGCAACATGATTGGCCCTGCTGAAACTTAACACATCAGCGACCCTCGGAAAGTGTAGAAACTTTTGCGAATCTTCTGAAAATCAATGTAATACGAGATTTTATCAAAAGATACAAACGGAAATTGCGTTCTACATACCACTGAGCAATGGCAAGTTTCAGTGCCTACAAGGGAGCAGTGTGTAGAAAGACTATGCTCTAGGTTCTTTGTATCTACGAAGTTTGTTTTTGATGTCCTACGCAGTCTGTATCCTACTGCAAACAGAAAGAATGTAAGCAAAATCATCACGGAGCAAGTAGACTTTAACGTTCTTTCGGGAAGATAATCCTCAGCCACACTCAAAAAGAAAAAGTTGTAAGATCTTTATGGTAGTAAACAACTTATACTCCCGCCTTATATCCCACAAGTCGTTCCCTCGTATACATGCTCCGATGCATGGCATACTTCATTCAAGAGAAAATTGAAAAGGTCTCTCAAATCGAGATTGCGGTGCAAGAAAATTTCGACATGTGACAGCGGAGGATAGAGAAACTGGCCGCAATAGACTATGGTTTAAATATATGTATTTTTTCCTCATTAGTGTACAAGTAATAAATCAAAGAATCATCTAAGTTTTGTTCTTTTTGTCCTCTATACCTCATCAGCATGTTTTTTTAAATATGTAGTAACAATTTGACTTAATCAAACGCAGTAAATCAATCTCAAGATCGCGATTTATATTCATAAATTGAATCTGGTTTAAAAAAATTTCGAAGAATGAAGGACATATTATTGACCGAACAGGCATAAATCAGGTCGGATGTTGGTTCATCTGACAGCATCCCTTGCTCAACATTCTGGGCGGTGTCTCTGTTAAAATTAATTAACAATAATGGTTGTAAACTAACGAGCTCATAAGTACCACGGCATTGTTCGTTCGCGCTTTCACAAACCCTTTGGACTCTCGAGAGCTATTTGCAGTTCTCCTTAAGGAGCCGCTAGGTTTAATTTCCTGCCCGGGCTTGAGTGTTCAATGAAATGCCCGCTTGGCCGCATTAAAATGGCAAACCATATCAGATGAAGAAATAAAATGACAGCAATTAAAAAAAAAAATTGTGCAACTAGCAAAAAAATCTGCAATATTAGTTACATAAGAGGCTAGAGTAAAAATAAAATCTTCCAAATAGGGAATTAATACAACTTAATTAATTTTCTCATACTACTAATAAGCAAATTAAGTTATTTCAACGTTTGTTACTTTAAATAAATAGATAATTAATAAACTAATTTTTTTATTAATGAATTATGTTTAAACAAAAATTAGGATTTTATAAGAATCTACTCACTCAGTGTCTTTAATCTTTAAATAATTATAAAAAAGGAAAATATAAGTGATAAAAATAATATGTACAATCAATACGATCAAAATGAAATAAACCATGAAGATAAAATACCCAGAACTATTGGGACAATGCTGAATCAATTAGCATTTTTAGCCACCGTAGTACTAACGTTAAGCACATTTTATAAATGGACTTATTTTTGTACATAAAGTTTTTTTTACGAAGCATAAAAAACATTTTCTTATGTCATGGTAGGGCCATCCAAGACTTGCGTATAAAGCGAGAACTGGCGGACCGTGACGAAAAGGAACTTTACATTCTGTACTATTTTTTATTTCCTTTAATGTATTATATTTTTATTCTTTATGTCGTTTATTTTATATATATTATAATGCGAATCGAAAAAGGCAATTAGCTCATCTGCATCAGAGCTAAGTCCTCAGTAAATTTTTTTACTTAGTTAATTTTGCCTAGGAATCGCATGGAGGTAACAGTTTAACACAGTTTTTTCATCTACCTCAGAAATGGCACTAGATTAGTTTTTTTTACATAAGAATCCCGTATTTCTATTGTTTTTATTGTGGGAGGGGGTGTTTCAAACTAGCCCCCAATTGAGGTTGGAGTCGTGGTGGTCGTGGTTAACAAAAGAATGTACTTAAGCTGGAGGGTACTGGCCTACCGGAACCGGAGTACCGGAACCGGAGATAGTGTACCTTTTCTATCTCTCTGGGGGTGGTGAAAGACACACGTGAAAGAAAAGCTGTACCAGAAACCACAAAACTCCCTTTTATGGATGTGCTCTTTTAAGAGCACTTCTGAACTTGGCATTGTGCTCTTAGGGAACACTAGGCGTTTGGAAAGTCTCTTCGGGGATAAGTCCGGATCATCCTCATGTGTCTCAACATCATTGAGTAAAAATAGGAACGAATGTACAATTCGATTCTAGAGCTTATTTTGTATTACGGAAAGGCAAATTTTGATAAGATCGATCGGGTTTATTCTATGGGCTTTGACAGTTTGCATCAGGACTTTTGACTGAAAGGATCTGATGCTCTGGGTACTGAATGACTTGGGTGAACATCCCAGTTTCTCTCCGCATGTCTAAAGTGATTGCTGTAATGATTTGTGTAGAGATGGATGAGGTTTGAAGGTCAAAACGAAGTTAGATCTTAGAACTTGGTTGTCTAAGCGTTTTGTTATGTTTTGTGTAGGGATTCAACTTCAGTCTGCTGTCTATTTACAGTCCTAAGTAGATTAGAAGTTAGACGTTGTTAGATGTCCTTTTTGTCGATGTGCAGGAGAGGGCAAGAAAAATAGTCTGTACGTTTTTACATTTCATGTCCTGCACATTTTGCTCTAGTCTTTTACATGCTTAAGGTGCTCATGGATGTTAACGGTTGCTGTTAATGTAGGGCTGGAGTTAAAAGAATAAATGGCACTTTCTTCAGATAGGTTTTAGGATGGATATGTAAGTCAGCAGTTTAAAAAAAAATCTGCATTTTTTATATCGGTATAATTACCGTAAAGACCCAATTGAATACTTTTATATTCATAATAAAATTCTATATGAACGATGTAATGTTATGTTAAGCCCAAAATAATTGCCTTTACACGATGGATTACTACCTTAATCTATTTTATATTTTCATAGATCATCACAAAGTTCAAATGTAAGATAACTATTTTTCTATGTGAAAAGTCAACTTTGGATCTTACAGATGAATTCACCCGTGAATATGATCACGTGCATAAAGAAAATAAGAGGAGAAAATAAGAGCTTGGCATATTTCTCAAGCCGAATGTGAAATTCTTCTTCAACTTCAAGTGATTAGCGATATGGATGCGTTTCATAATTTTTACGTTTTGAAATTGAAATTTTAAAATATTAAATTTGTTGAAACAAGGCAAAGTAAGTAGAACATATATTCAGATTTGGTAAGAAATGAGGAAGTCGGATTTTTCGCAACTACCGAAAGTTCGCACTCAGTGGCTTATGCAATACGTACAACCTGCAGACAGTTGGCCGAATTAATCAATCAAAAAATAATACCAATAGCCTCAGGTTATAACGATAGGCGTGTGTTTGGTCACCGGGTCCGATTAAAAGCACACCGGAATGAGCGAAATCGGACAGAAACGAGATAAATTGCTCACTGTGCTCAATCTGTGGAAAAATCGGTTTGCTGGATTACAGCCTACATAACTATTTTTAATGTAACAGAAAAAAACTTTCTAAATCAGGCCAGACATGCGAAATATACTAGTAGAACCTAATCTCCTTTGTTTTTACTTCCCCTTCTACTGTGTTAAATAACAGTGATTCTTCATTAAAATTAACGTACGAAATCTTTCTGTCTCAAAATGTCTCGTTAATTGGATAACAAACAACTGAAATTGAACACTTAATAATATATTTCTGTAGAGTAAGGTTTACTAGTGTTGATTTTTCCGAGGAAGCCTGTTTACGCTGGAAATTTCCGGTTCTGCGGTTATTTAAATATTGCGGTTTCGATTTCCGTCAATTCGCAGAGTTCGTTGCATAAAAGAAGGAGTAACAAACGTACTTTTTAGAAAATGAAGGGTAAATTCTTTTTTTTTCATTCTTTTTTAATGATGGAAGGTCCAGACATGTAATTTTATTATCACAGACAAATCTAAAAGGTAATCAATAATTTCAAAATTTCAGTATAAACTTTCAATTCAAAACACTTTAACAGTTTTGTCAAGATTAAAAGAATCCTTGCTATAAATTTTAATTTTTTAAAGTTTCAAGGTGATCGTACAATTCACAGTTTTCAATAGTCACCAGGTCCTTCATGGTCAGCCATTTTAATCGTGCTTTTATACAGTCTTATATTCTTTTCATGTCATTTTGCTTGTAGGTTTTTATTAATTTTTATATTTGATTTGATTTATGCGAATGTTTGAATATATAAATGTGTAAGAATGTTGTCACGGTTACAAAAATATCATGACGCATAACTTATAAATAATAAATACACTTTCTAATATATATAATAACTAATTTTCAGAATATAATAAATTTTATAATTCTATAATTTCCATTTTAAACTGGATTTGTACGCTTTTACCTTTTTATATTACATTTTAATATGAATAATTCAATAATTATTAATTTAAAAAATTCTCGACGTTAGAACTGGATTATTAAGGAAACAAATTTTTTGTTGCTTCCTTATAAGCGATTGCTTATAATAAATCGAATAGATCTGGAGAAAATGGCACAGAAAAATGGTAATTTTATGGACTTTCTTCGAACAACTAAATGACCTTGCAAAATAGGTAAAGTGATGCAATACAGACTCTACAGACTGCAGACAGAGAAGTCGAATTTTTAAAAAACTGGGGAAATCGGTCGCCACCCTCAAGATATCATGAAATAATTGGTATATCTATTGTTATAAGATCAACGGAATAAAAATTGTGACAAACAAATCAATAATAGTTACGTTGCCTTCTAATTTTACAAAACCGCATAAGCTTTCATAAAAATAATGATATATTTAATTTTTTATAATATTTATAAATATCATTGTACATATTTATTTGCAAATAAATTTAGTTGTCAATTCAATATCTCCGCATGCAGGTGTTTTTTCAAACTGAATAGGTGAATTTAAATAATTTGCGTTCTCCTTCCAAAAATTCAAAGTGGATTAACAGTGTGCTAAATGTTTAGCATTTATTCAAAACTTAAAGCATTGGAAGATCTCCTGAAAGTTCATGAAAGGCAGACATTTTTGTAAAAAATTTTTACGTTCGATTCCAATTCTATAAAATCATAAAAGTTGCAAAGTATTACACACTAAAAGGTAAAAAAAAGTGGCCACCCTTAATATTTTTAATTAGTTCTTAGACCAATTCTTCATGGATTATCTTACAACAATATTTGATCTTGTTTTAAAGGAGTAAAGGTAAATAAAACACAGATGGAGCATTTATCACTTGTTTTTACGATTGGATTTCGTAAATAAATCTTTGAACAATCAATGTCTTCTTTGTTTGTTTTTCTGTAAAGCTTCTTTCTAACGTTCGGGTGGTTTGATTTTTTGATGTTGTACTATTTTTAGGTTTCAAATTTGTTTGAGTAATAGTTTTAAGTAATTAGGATTCGGCTTGAATCATATTATTGACAGATTGAAGAAATGAAAGTTGCCAGAACGACTGTCCGAATCGCTACCAAGAATGGTATGGTATTCGAGAAGGCATAAATAAGGTTGCCATCGTGTCACATCTGTGAGAAACGATTGTTTTATTTTTACGAATGTGCTCCATAATCGACATTCTACCGCTGTTAAGATCAAGCAAACAATTTCAACAAGTTAGAAATGCTAATATCGGTTTACATATAGGCGAAAACTTTCAGAAGCTGGATTACGTGCGAAAGCCTGCCACTGGACCAGAACTTCTGACACGGTACAGAACAGCTCGGTTAAGTTTCGCAAGAAATCACATCAATTAGTCTGAGCAAGATTGGATTAATATTTTGTTTTGCGATGAGTCAAGGTTTTGTTTGAAGTCTTCTGACGGCCGAGTTTGGAGAAGAACAGGAGAGTATGTATCTCGGCAAAATGTAATCTCTGGAGAAGCTGCGGACGTGGAGGTGTTATGGTTAGGGGAGACATGTCTGTGGAAGGTCGATCTTAATCGAGGGTTCCCTAAAATCTGCGCAAAACTTTAGAGATGTGTTATCAGAAGAACTCTTCGTATGCCACTGTTTGGGGAGTTTTATCTTTGTGCATGATAGTGCAAAGCATCCCACTAACTAAGAACTTTGTGACTTGGAACGGGCTTCAATACCCGACTTAACCTACTGATCACCTTTGGGATCAAAGTGAGTAGAATATTGCCCGGTGTTGCTAATTAATTTGGAAGAATCAAGAATAGCGCTGTTGGAGAAGTACGAAAATATTCCACAGCACTACATTGAAAACCTCATAAAATCGATGGCAGGTCGAATGCAAGAGGAGGAAAAATACTGAATTGAATATTTTACTCATTATTTACATAGCAACATTTTTATTCAGTTAAATTGTTTAATTAGCTATGGCTTATATTGAGCTTTTAAAATATTCAGCAAACAAGAAAATTTTAACGGTTTTTTACTAAAAAAACGAGTGTGGCGACGTTTTTTTGCTCCCCGTGTTCTATAGCAAACGGTTTGGACGGCTGGTTGATTTTTCCCCAGACAATGTTTATTTGCGTTAAAAAACCCTCCAGTCATGCTGACGTGCCCAAAGCCCTTGTATATATTCCGATACGGACCAATTCATTTTACGTGGGACACGGGAGGGGGTCGAGGTCCTGCCTCCGGATAACTGTCACAACCGTACGCAAGACGGCGAATGTGAATAAAGTGAAAGATGTTTTTCTGGAGTCTGGACGACCACGGTCCGCTGCTCATCTGGTTTAGTAAGAGTGTTTTTTAAAGACCCGTTTTCGAAAGGGAAACTGTCTCATTGTCAGACACATTCTTGCACCATGCCCCAACAAGCCTTCTTTCCTTTTTTTACCAAATCTTCGACAATTGAAGAATTGTCTCTCAGTCCTGAGTTTGCTACATAGGGTTCTATAAGGAATGTTAACAATCTTTTTGAAATTTGTCTCAAAACTATAATTGCTTTACGATTTTCTTAAGATTTTGCGAAGAGCGATTTTGACTAATTTCGCAAAACGAATTAAGCTAGTATTTTTATCTTTTTAAAAACATTTATTTGCTCTGATCAATAGAGAGAACCTATGCATTTTCAGCTCAGTATAGGATTATATTTGCACAGTTTAGTATGGTAGAGTAAAACGTGTATCCAACTTGAGATTATCCAACCGGTTTATTTTATCATACGCGATATTACACAGATCTTTTAATTCAAGTCGGAATTTGTCAGATCATGTTTTAACGAGCCTACGCACGTTCGATAATACAAACATGATATTTTTATAATGATAGGAAAGTTTACTTTTGATAAGTAATTTTAATTGTTTCCGGGAGCAGGATGCAATTGAGTCGGAAGTGTACACATCTCAGCCGTTTGATATGTCACTTCCTTGGTCCGCCCAGTTTCCCCATGTTCACCGATGTTTTTGGAGAACTTGATAAGTTTAAGTACCAGAAGTATTTGCATATTTGTTAGCGGGAGCTCATACGTATTTGAATACGTCCGATACGAGAGGAGACTTATCCAGCTGGAAAGGGATCGGATAACATTTAGCGTGAAAACATGACTATGGAAGGAAAGTTATATCATATCTCATTTCGCATCTCTGTTTAGCATTCCGAACGCGGCCTCGCTCAGAGTCGTGTTGCAATTTGCAAATACGGCTCGGTCCGTGCTCGCCGTGCACCACCAAAGCAAACGGTTTGGCTCGACTATTTGAACTCAATTGTCAACAATTAGGAATTGGATGAATTTTCCATTCGGCCGACCTTCTCCCCCAAAAAATTAATTATGGCATTACAGACGTTCTTCCGGCTTCCGCGTTTACCAGGACGAAATTCCGTGTCTCTCGAGTGGTTACGCCACGCCCAAAGGACTCCTAATCGGCCCCCTTCTCGTTTTTTCGTAATATCCTTATGTTTTCACTTCGAAAACGTTAATTCCGATTTATTTTTTAAAGGAATTTTTATATAATACTGTGCCCTTGTTTTGTAAACAAGTTTATCAGTTAGTTATGTACCAATACGTGTTCAACCTAATTTAGCTTTGGTGTGTAAAAGGATTTAAACTGATGTCATTACAATTCTTCCAAACCTAGTCTCATCTGATTACACTTTTTTATAAAGGTCCTCTATAGGGTAAAATTTTCAGAAATAAGTCTGATTCATGACATTTTACGTTTAAAAAAAATCAATTTTAAATTAATAAATTTACAATAGGGAAAACACAAGACGTTATGCTTAAGCACAAATCGTTTTTCTATTTTATTTTTTCTTTCTACCTAGGATAAAGAAGTGACAATTTCTTACGCAAAAATCCACCATTTTTCTAGGTTGAAGAGGGGAGGTTGTTCAAACAGCAATTCAATTCGATACAAATAGTCAGATGCCGATTCATTTTTACACCTTTCAGACGTCCACTTAAGCCGAAAAGCCCATGGACGCTTATTAACAGGGGGATAACATATATATATATATATATCGAAGTACTGTCATTAGTTTAATTAGATCTATTTCCTTCCATGTCAAAAATTGATTGATTCAAATGCAACATCATGCCGGCTCTTTTCAAAATAAACGTGCCTACTAAAGTACATAACACGATTGGTAATGCTTTCGAACCATTGGAAATGTTTAATAGCCATTTCAAAGTGAAAGATAATCGTTTGAAAATTATGCCAGTGTGGGCATTGAACAAATTAGATTATTTTTGATAGAATAAATTTTATTCCCGATCGGAATCTTTCAACGTCATTAAATTATATTTGTGTATTTTTTCAAGTTTAAATTGGACTCAGTTTATAGGTCAACTATATTTTATGATAGTCATATAAGACTTTAAAATAATATCAGAAGCTAGGGAAAATGTGAAGATTCTGTATAAATAAAGATAAAGTTTACGTAATAACGTGCCTTCCAACTTTTAAAGTAAATAAAATGAGAAATAATTAAACAAGAAATACGATCGCAGATACTGGAAAATAATGCGATGAAATAATTTAGATACTAAACAACTAACATAAATTTTTTGAAAAAAGGTACAAAAAGAAAGAAAATTCAAAAGGTCGGGTTGAGATGGGAAGTTGATATCCGAGTGGATCGAGGCCACGATTCAAGTAGTAGAGCAGCAGCGTATCTAGCCGAAGATCGTGGGTTCGAATCCCGCTCATGTCATCGATTCTTTTACCTCAACTAAAAACCTTAATATGTGGAAAGATTGTTCACGAGGACCACGAAAACTAATGCATTTATGACAAGCATCAAATTAAAGACAGATTTGTTATCAGGACAAAAATCAGTCCAAATTGCATATATTATTTAAATATTGCCAAATTCTTAGGTGATAGTATTGTTTAAGCAAATTATCTCTAATCTTTAATCTAAAATGTCAGCTCCTGGTCATTTGATAAAATTAACCTTTTGTTGTCTTTTAATTTCAGAGAGACTGAAGACGAATATTTCAATGCATTGAATAAAATAAAGTTTAGATTTACTTCTATTTTTGTTATTTCTCATAAATTAATTAATAAGTACATGTAATATTAAATGAGCTGACTTTGTTATTATTTATTGCTATAATTTGTATATACAGTCATGGTTTTCGTGCATAATACCTAATGCAGCATGTTATTTTCAAATAAAGGTTATTATTAAGGTTCATGCTGTGATCTTTTCATGAAAACGCTAGTATTTTTTTAATTAGAGGCTTATAGTTTGATTAAACTGGAGGAAGGTTTAACAGGGAGAAGTGTCGAGGGAAAATTTCCCTTTCTGATTTAACTATTCAGCGAGTACTTCGCTAGCTGGGAAGAGCGGCAAAGTATGACCTAGAACGTGGAAACTTCATTTCTACTTTCTCTGAAAAAAATATTCATCGGATATATCATACAAGTTATCTCAGGGTGTTGGGTACTTTCACGAGTGGCCGGCCATCTCGTTCGTAGCAACCCAATTTCACGGCCTTAATGTTCTGCAAACTGGAATTCATCGATTGCTCCCTCGTGCCCGCTCGAGGGTTAAGCATTTGAAAAGAACAGGGACTTTCTTATAGCGATTGCAATCTGTGGGTGTGGGCTTTTAATCTAAGACAAGCTTACTGGCAGTATGCTCTAGAAAGGTGAGAGGAGAACACTCTTACCTGAAACAAACAAGAAAATAAAATTAATATTTTCACCTAATATGTATTTAAACAAATATATTAAGTTATATATTAAAAAAACAATCGATTCAAACATGTTTTTCATTATTCATTGATGTTTTGCAATTTTTGTCCCCAGGACCGAAATGCGGATCCCTGGGAAAGAGAACGTACGCACGCTAACGAAAGTCAAACAATACAATTATACAAGAAACTAGATCATAATGGAAAACTTCGTTCACATCAGAGTTATTTATTTCTACGTAATTATCAGTTATTTTTTATTATTTATGCGCAATGAACATATGTGCCAGTTGCACATCTGTGCTGTTTCGTGCACCGTTTTATATATATGTTTGTGTGTGTGTGTGTGTGGGCTTAAACAAATGTCAGATCCGTTTCGAAAATGGAATTGCCTTAAAGGCTCAAACGGACTCACGTTGTATTAATATAATTTACCATATACATTTGTATTATTTGTTTGACATTGATTTAAGCCTATTGTATGCAAATAAAGACGTGATATATATTTCTGTCTTGATCCTTCACCCAACAAATATAAGAAGACTAGGAAGTTTGTAAACGACCAAATTTCAAGTTCGAGGTGATAAAATCACAAGAAGTCACAATCTTTATAGTCAACTTAATTTTCATGATACACAGTCACTAAATTCAATTATAACATACCGGTTTGGGAGTGTAACGTAAGTGATAAAAGTTTTAACTTTTAACGTTTTGCAAAATGAAATCGGTATAAACATCCAAAACCTCCAAACCGTCCCACATATTTAATTCTGTGGTCTTGTGCATGGGCAACAATGCAATACTAGATAAGTGTGTCGAAAGAAAGAGGGAAAGAGAAAGGGAGCCAAGTGACACGGAGGTAGGAGATACTGACAAAGATAAATACGCCGGATATAGGTAAATACGGAGATGAAAATAATTGTAGGTTATAAAAAAACACTAAGAAAATAATTAAGACAGATTAGATCGCGCGGCGAAAGGTGAAACACTTTGGCAAGACCAGTGTGACACACGGGTTTAAACTAGTCCAATTCTTCAAATAATGATGAATTAAAAACGATTAAAGCTGTATAAAAGCGACACAATGGAGAAATAGAAATGAGAAAAATAGACAAAGGAATGAAGATGTATAGATATCTTAAATAGGTAAAATGATGGAAAGGGACAATTAGATAAATATCTAGTGCAAATTGAAACGTTTCGAACGAGCGATTGAATCATGAAGAGTATGTGTGAGAAAGAAGTGTGTGTGTTTGTGTATGTGTATGAGAGAGAGAGAGAGAGAGAGAGAGAGAGAGAGAGAGAGAGAGAG
>CM077103.1:30794255-30824127 GCA_039619505.1 Cimex hemipterus | reverse complement strand
AGAGAGAGAGAGAGAGAGAGAGAGAGAGAGAGAGTGAAAGAGAGAGAAAGAGCGACAGAGGGAATTGGAGATAGATAGAAAGAGAGGAGAGAGAGATAGGGAGAGAGATAGGGAGAGAGAGAGAGAGAGAGAGAGAGAGAGAGAAGGAGAGAGAGAGAGAGAGAGAGAGAGACTTTTCATATAAAAAGATATTTTTGAATCGTATTGCTTTATTTACCGTTCACCAAAAATTTGGTCCCAACGGCTTCTTATATCTAATGTGAAGTACAATGTACATCTACTTAAATCGTTATTTATTTCAACTAATCCGGTTTTGTTGGTCACTATGGAACTGCATAAGTATTTGCATCAAATTACTTATAGCAAAAAATATTCTAGTTAACTGAGCAATTAAATAATAAAATACTGATATTATAAATGTAGAAAAATACTTTTTCAATACAATACATAGATATTGAATTATCAATATTAATCTGTAACTAAACTTTTTAGTCACTAAGCAGTAATATAAAAAATAAGTTAAATTTAAGAGACGGCTTTTTAAGCGCCAACCGTAACTTGATATTAGGTGGTCTAAGACTATTCTGGAAATGGTTTTAAGCGTATTCTAGAAAAGGTTATTGCCTGTTTTACTGAAAACGACCACTGTAAAGATTTGGTTTTGTGTTTAATGACTCCCACACGGGAGTTTGCAAACCTAGCATCTCCAACAAGAATTTCAGACACGTGTTTAAATTTCAATATAGATTTTTTTTTACTGGGACTTCCGACATCTAAGTCATTTCAGCCCCCAACTAATTTTATATTCTATTTACCCTTTGAAACACTACATTCATACACATAAATACATGTGTGACATATAAACACTCATTCCATATACTCAAACTAATCTGGATTGGGGTCGATGGAGTGCTTTTATAAATATTCCACCATCGACCCCGAACACACTTCGCTCACATCGTTCGAAGGGTGATGATGACGTTATATTTCACCCTCACCTCTCGCCATTCACGTTAATAAATACATGCACTCAGACAAAACATATAGACATGCAACACATAAAACATAATATATACAATAAAAAAAATTTCCCCTAAAAAGCGGATCAGGGTACTCTGAAACTTGCTACCGTGCCCGAAAGTCCGGCGGCATGCCAAGGGCTTTAGCCCAATGTTTTTGTTGCTCAACTTTTCAAATTGTTTATGATATATTTTAACCGATTAAATGTTTAATTTTGGGAATTTTTGTTTAAAAAATAAATAAAAAATGAATTTGTTGTTTTTCAATTCAAACAATTATAAATAGAATGTCATAATAGTTCATTTCTAGGAGTTTTACTTTCTAGAAGCATTATCGTTATATTTTCTAACTGGGACAACATTTAAATATATGAAAATAATTTTAATTAATTAAAGTCATTAATTTAAATGTTTGAGGGTTAGAAAACATATTGTACCCTTTTTTGTCCAATTTACAGTACAGAAAAATATTTGGTAATCTGAACAGTGAACAGAACGTTCTTGTGTATATAATATTTTATTGATACCCGAATGGATTCGTTATAATATACAATTCAAATTTTTGTTTTCAAATGTTTGCTAAATTCCGAATCTGATTTTTAACGATCAGAGATGGTTGATTCAGTTAGTTACAGCCCTGCACTCTTCATGATCCGTGGAAATTTGCAATAATATCATTACCTCATAGTTTATCGAAACATTGGCATTACATAAGAACGTGTGGTGGCTAAATATCTCGCTCTCAATCTATTCGGAAGTAGGAAAATAGATAAAAGCATATTGCGATTGTTTTCTACGTTGGGCATAATATTTTTCAAATAATAGTGAGCATGACATTTATTTAAATAGTACAATTTCATAAACATGTATTGAGAAAAAATTTTAAAAACTTTTTTTAGTTTGAGAAAATAATGGTGGATGTTTTTTAATTTTTCTCGCTGGAAAACGAACCAAACCGTTTTGATAGCATTGTGAAAGGTCCATTTGTTTTTCCATCGGGTCTTTTTTCGGGGCCCAGAGTCATTTAAATACAATGGCAAAGAGGAACAAGTGTACTTGTTCGATACTCAAGGGTGTAATCACTGTCCCGCGACAATGCTAATAGTCGCCCTGTACACGACCTCACCCGGCGGACCCATTATTGACCCGACGCCTTTCAAGGGGTTTTAAATGGGTAAACAGATTAAAGAGGTTCAACAGCCTTGGCGATTTGCACGACGGTGTAATTTATGATTTAGGATCGAGAGTAGGGCAAATCCGTCGATATTATCAATTACAAATTACCTTTAGCGGTTTAAGATCGAAACTACACTCAAATTGCCCTGAATTTCGTTGATTTAAAGACTTTTAAACATGTGTTTTTTATAATTGGTATCAGCTACCCATAATTATGGTTCTCTGTAAATCTATACTTTTTATAATATGGCAATGTGTCATACAGACGTATTTGCTTTAAGTTTAACCCTAGGCTTATTCTTTGAAATAATCATATGGAATGCTTAATCCTAAATATGACTGTTGAGCAAGAGGTTTTCTTCACACGGGATGATATTTTCTTATAATCTGACATTACTTGTTACATAACCCTTATTGAAATTATACGCTGTGTTGAGTGAGAGTTTTGTTATCAGCCGATTTTATCAAAAACGGACGTTCCGTCAGCCTTTGTGGAAGACCAGAATGCCATGTTAGTTCGAAAATGTTTTTCATCCTTGCGGTTTGTTGATGGTAGCAACACGGCGAATGATCGCAGTAATTTAGCGGAAGCGAGATTAGGCGGACCTGTGTTTACCAGAGATTTTCAAATGGGAGCAAAAGATCACGGCCGCAACGGTTATCTACGTTGACAATGTGTTCATCACTGTAAGTTCATGTCGTGAGTTCGAATCCAACGGACCTGCTTTCCAACCCGACATACTTACAAATGATATTTAGAAAACAAAACATGTCGGTGTTTGTTTTGTTTTTTAAATCTCATTTGAAAGTATGTTGATATATGACCCTGGTGGGGGGGGGGTTGACCTCTCCGTTGCGAAACGTGAAAAAAGTGCACATCTGAAATACAGGGCGTCATTTTTAGATGGCCCGGCAGAATTTCTTTTGAACCAATGACGCTATAAAAAAAAAGTTTAATCTTTTTGTAGTGTAGTTTCAAATTTTTCCGTAATTTTGGAGAAAAATGTACGGCGTACTTTAGGCCCAGTGCAAGATCAAAATTTTAAATACGACATCCTTTTAAAGGATATTTTAGGCTGAAAACAATGGTGGAATCGGATAAAAAAATGACAAAATTATGGGAAAAATGTAAAAAAAAAACAAAAAAAAAACGCATTTCATGTGTTCCGTTGCTTCTTCAGTAAAGAAACATTAATTGCATTTTCACATTATGCCATTGTTTGTCAAACTCGCATTATGAGAACAAATCTTGGAGTACATGAATTTTTACAATAATATCTATTCGTTAATTCACTATCCATTCAAAACGAACCGAAAGCACATTTTTGCGATCAACAGCGAGTTGATAGGGGGCGTCGGTGGCCGCAGAGTTCAGTCTTTGACTCGGCGCTTATCACTGTAAAGTAAAGGCCCCGGGTTGGAATTTTCGAACATGGACAGAAGAAAATTAGAAAATTTTATACTCTTGCCGGTGATAGGTGGTTCACCGTATCAATGTTTGGTGTGGACCTCTCGGATATAAATTAAATGGGCCTCATTTATACGATAATGGTGTTCAGTTCCCCAATTTTCTGAGAAAGGTTCTACCAAAACTATGAGATGATGTTACTATGTACCAACGATAAAGTATGATTCTCCAGCTTATGGATGCCCGCATCCAGTTCGTTGCAGGTGGGAAGTTGTTTGAATCAACACTTCCGGGATACGTGGATAGGACCTCATGACCCCATTTAACTTCACTTCACTAATTTCTGTGGTAACATTTAAACAACAGTGTCTACGCCAATCACATCTCAGGACCTCAGATGAAGAACTACAGCAAACATGGAACATGCTTGTAAGTCCTTCTCCCCTCTGAGCACCGGTGAAAAGAGCTTAAAAACACCAAATCTTTGCATCTTTATGCAAAGCAGACAGTACGAACATGAAATAAATAGCAAACCAAAGGACTACCCTTTTTTCGAAATTTGCCATAATTTTGTCATTTTTTGGCCAATTAAAAATCCACTGCATTACTTTTTCAGCGAAATACTATAAAATGATGTGTCTCGATGTATAGTGTGTAGTATTTAAAATTTTGAAGTTGGACTAGGCCGGTAGTACCCAGCATATTTTTTTTTCAAAAAGGTACGAAAGTAAAAATTACAAAGTTGACTAAAAACTATTAAACACGTATTTCTTTGGCCATTGGTTCAATAGGAACTCAGCTGGGCCATCTATAAAGGATTGTATATTTGCTTTCGATATATAAAAATATGTTTAAATAAACAAAATGGAATACCATTAGACTGTTTTGATTAATCAATTTAAACACTCGCCCACACACACGTATATAGAAATCATTTATTTGGAATATTACTTCAAGACTTGATTTTTATGGAGTTTGTGTGTACGAATGGAGTATAAATTTTGCCGGGTTAAAGGTGCTTTATGAAACACGCTTGCCATACTAAACCGATAGAAGGTTTTCTAAATCGAAAAACGTTACTATGGGAAAACGCTGAAGATTTCTCCATACCCACATCCGAAACGTCCAAATCAAACTACACGCGATCCTCCCGACCTTTGCCGAAGATTTATTCCTTCGGCCGGTTACACAAGTCTGAAGGGCTCGTTGCCCAACTTCATGAACTGTAGAGTGGAACGAACATCAAGACCGGCCGGCGGTGGGATATCGGATCTGTGCGTAAATAGAAAAACACCGGGGCCCATTCTTTTCAACAAAAAATTTTCCCTATTACAGATGCATTATCTATCCGTCCTCGAAAGTATAATTATCAAAATGTGCCGACAGATTTATAGATGTGGGTTTAACCATCGAAACGATGAACATCTGCATTTTCCCCTTGAACTTTCCACTCCCGAGAGAAATGCCACTGCGGTTAACCGAAGCAAATCGCAATATGATCTGGGAATAATTTAATAACTGGAGAGTGACGAATGTCGTCGTTATTACTTTCTTGATGGAAAAGAAATAATTTTGCGGACGATTAAACGTAACCTGCGGCGTTTGAAGCCGATTCCCAAACGGCAACAATAAAATTTATAAACAAAAAATAAGTTTCTTTTTGAAGAGTATATATTGTAAATGATCGATATTTCCGGGCTAAATTATGCAAATATCAACAGTAAGGCATTAACATTAATTAAGCCGAATGAAATTGTATAACAATATATAATTAATGTGATTGGAAAAATGATAAACAATGTGTGTTGTTATTAAGTAATATAAAAAAGATCTATTTTGTGGTTTGAAAGAAACCTTTTTACCGCAAATGACTAAGAAAACTGTTTATTTACGAAATGTATAAGCCAATAAACTTGCAATACAACTTAAGCTATTTTTTATGTCAAATATCAGGAAACTGTCGTCGTTACTTATCCTTATTTGTGTTAACTATAATGTCAGAACATCTAGTCTTTTGCGAAAGAGCGAAATATTTGAATAAATTTTTTATTTCAACGAGAAATGTCTGCATTTGATAATCCAAGGCCTCTTCTTATTGATCTAAATCTGATATTCAGCCAATTCCTACAGTATACGGAAGATGAACAATATTTCACACATAATCTATCTCATTTTCAAATAATAAACATACGATATATGTTGCAATATGCCAATTCTATTAAAAATAATAGATATTTTCACACTTTTAAAAAATAACTATCTAATTGTTGTAACGTCCAGTACGGTTCAAAGCTGGACAGTTTTGTTGACGGGGGACTTCAAATCTCGCATATCAGAAGCAAAGTGCGTTATTGCAGAAATATGGTAGTTTTGGAAACCTCAACGTATCTTTGTTGTACTGAAAAGGAAATTAACAGCCCGGATAAGTTCATAGTATTACTATAGTGTTGAAAAAAACTAAGCAGACGATACATTTTCGTGGATAAAATGTCTTCACATTTCCTCATGAATAATCTGAACCTTGGCAGATTCAGATTGAATTTTTTTACCACGTTCGCAAGGAAATCAAGATTATTTGCGAGTAAAAAAATGATCGATACATCTAACGCTTCATATTTCCTAATTGTTTTCATAGAACGTGATGATATTTATGTTAAAAGAAAGCAAATGTAGGTTAAATAAAAAAAAAAAAAATCGGTCATAGGGGAAACTGATTTGTTTTAAACGTGTAGAAATATTGGTTTAATGATCATAATACCCGACGTACTTGCGAATAAAGGAACCTTTCCTCCCATATGAAGGTCGATGTGGTACATTTCGATATGATAGTATGTCAATATTGGTCCAAGCAAACTCACCATACGAAATATTCGGAGTCGCCTCCATTTTTACTGCCGAATCTTGGAAGCCTTAAAGTATGCTCAGACTATGAACCCTTCGGACTTAATTATATTCTCTGACAGCCAAAGTGTGGTCCATTCCCTTCTCAGTATCCTTAAAGCCAATCACTTCATCCTCGTACAGATTTTCAATTTAATATGTCAGTTAAAAACCTCCAACAGTAACATCCATATAATCTTGGTAAAATGACATAACTACAATGTTCACAACGATGAAGCCGATAGACTGGCTAAAGAGGCAGCGATATCTGGTCGTTTTCAGTTTTTCATTTCGGGTAGAGATATTAGATCACATCTGTATAGATACTCCTTGAGATCTTGGCAAAGAGAGTTTATATCCACAAGTAATGCCAAGGTTTACAAATCAATTCAAACTCATATCCCTCCCTTCCCGTGGTTCCGTTCTATGAACTATCCCCGACAATCCCTTACTTTCATAATCCGTCTCCGACTAAACCATAATAGTCTGCCTGTCCACCTGTATAAAATCAATGTCCTTAATTCCCTTTACTGCTCCTGCAACAACTTAGAAGTGGCCAATGCCAACCACGTCCTTCTTGAGTGGCCTTCTTACCGCCTCAGGCAGAGAAGCATTTTACAGATTGCTAATTATGGCCGGCATACCTCTTCCCATCACAGTGACCAATCTCCTATGATACTCCCACAGATCTGATATAATTGAACCCTTAATTAAAACTTCTACCGCAACAAAATATAATATAATACAATATAACAAATGTAAAAAAAGAGAATTCTTTTCTTAAATAAAATTATCCATAATTCCAACCATTGGCTAATATGATTAACATAAGGCCATAAGTTAGCTTTCCTTAAAGGAAAGTTATTAAAAAAAATATATATTCTCAAGAAATTTAAGATATACTCGTAACTACGAAATGTGGTGTACCTAAAGTTCAGAGAAACTTAGCCGTTTAACCGTTTTTCGAACAAAGTGACTTCAAAGTTTGAACGTATTTCATGAAATTCAATTTGGCCAAGAAGAACGTCTTCGTCCAAAAACAGTTTATTGATTCAAATCCTTTGAAATTGCAGAAGTCCTTTTTCCTGGTCCTTTTGGCAACCTTGTCTTCCCTTTCTAGACTGCCCAGACCCGTGGGTTTAAGGTTATTGTCCAATTGAGATGTCATTTGAAAATAAGAAAAGCGAGAAAATTTTCTAGAGTGGCGGATTTTGTACAGGGCGCATCTACACTTCTTAGTAAACAATTGTAACTCTTCATTTCTGGTCTTTATTATATATGCGCAAACTTTTAATAAACGAAATCCTTCTCGGCTCTTGTTCTAAGATTGACATCACCTAATTTCAAAATATCAGTCTTGATTCAAGCTTTCTTCCCTGGATGTTAATGCCAGCTCCGGGTATATTGTGGGTTGTCAGTTAAAGAGTTCTAATTTGTGGTTTGATGCGACATAATTTTTATCAAAGTGTAGGATAATTTTGTTCATCAAAACTGTCTGAAAAAAGATCCTCATATTCATTTAAATATTTCTACAGAAACCGGAAAAGGAATTCAATTCAATGCCAACATCGGCTCAACTAAACTTTATGAAATAAACCACTGTAGTGAACCGGGAAAATAAAGATTTACTTATAAGCATGAAATTTCATTTCGTTCATTTAGTTCTAGAGAAGTAGCATATACATTGGTGGATAGAGAGATTTCAGATTTTTGCAAATACTCTTGTGAAAAAATACTTTTTCGAAAAAAAAATTCTTTGAAAAGGTATGCCAATTTTGGTAAAAACTCAACAATCTACTGAATACAAGAAGTTAAGGATTTCATTCTGAGCGTGAAACTTGAAGTCGTTCATTTTGTTTCAGAAAAACTTAGCATATAAGATATTTTTGGCGAGAATATGACTGCAAATTTGTGCAAACATTTCATAAAATTGTACGAGGTTTGTCGCGTCAAGAAAGTACGCCATTATTCGTTCAAGAAGACGCTGGATATGATATATTTCTCGGGAAAAAGGGTACCTGAGTTTCTGGGAAATATTTTTATAAGACTCCACAAAAGGATTAGTTTTAAAGTTCTGGTAATATTGGTTTAAAAGCGTTCAACATTTTAGTCAGTAGGAGGACAAAGATTTCCTTCTAAGCGTGACAATCGAGGTCATTCATGTTGTTGCAGAGAAACTTATCATAAATGACATTTTTCTAGATAAAGAAAGTTCAGATTTCTGCACATATTTCATAAAATTCTAAGAAAGTGGCTTTGTTACAAATGACAATATTGAACCTAAAAGACACTGTATATAATATATCTCCCGTGAAAAGGTATCCCAGTTTCTCTTACGTATTTCTACATGGCTCGGAGAGATTTCATTTTAAAAGTATGTCGATTTTGTTTTTGGGCCAACTCAGCACACTACGTTACATAGTACATACAAAACTTCGACATTGTTTCTATGAATTCAGTAAAACGACTTTCTTAGCGGAAAGGTCATTTGGTGTGAAATTGGTATTAAAGATGTTAAGGATAATCTTCTAATGTTATGAAACTCGGTATTTACTTATTCACGGTCTGTTATGTAAAACGTCAAGAACATTTATATTCTCTGCATTTTTTCTTAACTTTATTGGATATTGCATTAATATAAATTTTACTAACTATAAAAAGATTCCATTGCTAATATATTTAAGGCGGTCGATGTTTGATGTAATTTTGGAAATGTGTTTATGACATAGTGAATAATATGGTTTTATGGCTGTAATAATTCGACAGCAGGGGATTATTGTAAAGCGGGACTTTCTTTAGCTTTTTTTTAAACGCAGGAGGCAAACAATCAGCGGTCTGGAAAATATTCGGCCGATTGTCTGTTGTCAGAAGTGAGAAATTAATCTGGGAAGAATCACATGAGAGCGTGAATGGCTCCATTCCGAGTCTTGCTCAAGCGTTGGCCAACGTCGTCGTGTTGTGCAACGGGTCCTGGACTTTAAATATTTTTTTATTGCCGGATAACGAAGATATCCGAGTCTTCGTTTAGCTGGACGCCATATCTCGTGGTTGGATTCAGTTCCTGGAGGGGTGACGATTTATGCAACTTGGGCTTTAAATGTAGTAAAACGTCATGACTCGAGATAAGGAAACCGTGGAGGACGTGCTGTGATTTAGAACAAAGTGAGCGCTTCCATGTTACAAGAAACGCGATTTTTCTTACAAAATTGTGTGTTTTCGACTTGACACGTTTAATCGGATCAACTCGTTTCTTCCAACACGCGGAGATTTTAAGATCTGGTTTTCCATCATAGCTCAGCTCTCACAAGAAAGTAACATGTATAAAAAGTGAAAATAACTATATATAAGTTCACGTATAAAACTGCTTAAAAACAAAATACATAATAAATAAAAAAATTTTTGATCGATGTCGTTTGATCACTGTTTTGTTTGGACGTAGGGGCAAAATAGGACTTGAATCCGTGAAGGTGAGTCAGACCGATTTGGGTGATTTCCCTTTCCAAAACTATCCCGGATAAAAAACATGAAGTGAAACCAAAACGCCTGAGTGACTTGATTGGTCGGATACCAGTTTCTTAACTGGGTCTCCTGCCCGTGTAGCAGGTACTTTCTGTTTCGATAAAACACAACGTGGAAGATTACTCCGAGCTTCTAGCTTTTCACTAATCAAATCGTATGGTTTTGTTGAGAACGTCTACATACAAATAAATACATAATGATTATTTGAAGATCGTGAGATGCGGTCTGGTGTGATGAAGGTTTTAGAAAAACGTTTTCTTTATCGTGCCGACGTTTCAATCTTTATTGAGATCATCTTCAGGGCCCAAAGTATTTGTCTTCGGTGTAATTGTGCCATTCTTGCGTGTCGTGTTAAGAGTGCTCAAACATTTCTACTCGAGAAGAACAAAGAACGTGAACAGATTTCAACTATATATGAACACCAAGCAAAGAGCACTGAAGATGATATCGATAAAGATCGAAACGTTGGAGCGATAAAGAAAATATTTGTCTAAAACCTACATCCAATACTACTACTCCAAACCGCATCTCATGATCTCAAAACAATCATTAACTAACGGTCACTAAACACCACACACAAATACATATTGTGTACAACAAAAGCCAGCAAATTAAAATGTATTTCACTCACTCTCTCTTTCGATTTTCTTTCTCCTTCGCTCTCTTGTGGTTGCAACTTAAACGAGATAGTGAGAGAGTCGGTTAGAGATTGATAGTGCGACGGATTATGGTGACTGAATTATTTAAGAGAGTAAGTGATTTAACCCTTGAGTGATGGATGAATTGGGAACGTAAATGATCGTGACGTTAGTGAATGAAAGAGCTGAAAAAAAGGTGAATGATTGAATGAGAGAGCAAGTCAATTAGTTTCTACGCTGTTAGTTTATTAATAAACGATCTATTTATTGATTATATTAAATAGGGGCTGATTAAATGACTGGATGCATTTGGTAGATGCTGAATATGTAATTGAGTAAATGATCGAATAGTAAGCAAATTGTAAAACAAACTAATAAGTTAATGATTACATGAGGTGGTAGATTATGGGCTGGGTGGATGAGTGATTGATTATTAAGAGAAGGAGTAACTAAATGAATGGCATTGATTGATCGTGTGGTTGAATATGTGGACAAATTGTCAAATTGAGCAAGGCACTGAGGAAATTAGAGAGTGAATTTTAGTTAATAATTGTGTTAATGATGGAGTGAATTCATAAATGGTTTATTGATTGAGTGAGTGTCTAATGGAGCAAGTTAGTGAATAAAAGAGAGATTGAAGATTAAGTGACCGATTCCATCATTGTCGTTTAGATTGAGAGTCGTTATGTCTTTGATCAAAAAAGTGATTTTGTGAAAAGTGAATTAGTGAAGGAACGAATTAGGTATGAAATTAGCGAATGACTTGAATTTATTATTGAGAGATATGTCATTTGGTAGATATTGAATAAATGACTGAATAGCTAGTTTAGCGATTGATATATTAAATGAATAAATTAATGATTTGATGATGTGTTAAATTGTTTTCCGGGTAAATGAGCTATTGAATTATTATGTAAGGGAAGCATTTACAAACTGAATGACTAAGTCATTACTAATACTTAGCCGAATGAATGATAAAGGGATCGAATTAATGCGTTAGTCTAGAGAAAGCGTGCAAATAAGAAATTAAATAGTGAATGATGTAATGAGAGATTAAACTAATTAACTATTGGGTTAGTGACTGAGTGCATTTGTAAGTGATTTATTGTGTGTGAGTGACAGGTTGAGCAAGTTGTAACAAAACGATTGAAGGTAAAGTGAGTAATACAGTAAGTCGATTAGTTTGAGTTTCGATAGGTCAGAGAAAAAGTGGTTTTGTGAATGAAAGTAGAAATGATTTTGTTAAATGACCTGAATTGATTAAAGTAGATATTTTAATGAATGGCTGTTTTATAGTATACGAATGATCGGATTTGTGGGTGATTTAGAAAGTTTTTTGGTGAATAAAATATTGATTAAGTAACGAACAAGTAAGCAAATTCTAAAAATAATTAGTGTTTAAAAAGGTAAGTGAATCGTTGAAAAAATTGATTTATTTGAGGTTAGTTATTAATTTACGGTTCGTGCTTAAAAGTTGTAATGCAGTTGTGCAATACAATTATTGAAAGAGTTAGTTAAACATTTAAAAACGTAGAAACTAGCATATTATCATTATTTCAAACCATTAATTATCCACAATGTTTAAAAGCAAAACACAAACAAATTAACGTTTTGATGCAATTCAGATTTTGAAGATTTATTTGAACCATTATAATTATAATAAGTGAATCATATTATATAGTGCGTTTGTGGTTGTTAGTTTGTGTGTGCGTGCGTGTGTGTAATTACATGTGCGTGCTATTACTAAAACATGAGATGTGGACGATACTTTCAAAATGTTTGGACATAATTTGATGAATTATTTTACAAAATATTAACTACGTATCAGTTGCAAATATGGTTTGTTTTGAGCAGATGCTTACTGAAAAGATTTTCTTAAAAAACAACACAGTCGATTCCTTCAAAGTTGGAACAATACTGAATTCAAAGTTGGGACTGTTTTTACACGCGTTTCTAACATTCTCCCCGACAGGATAATCGGTTTTCTAATTCCTAAGGCCGATATCGTTAAAAAAGGACACGTAAAGATATAAAAGACGTCGTTTGAATCCTGACCCAGATACAGATTTCTCTCCGCGGTGAACCAGAGGTGAAAGAACATGTACCGTTGTTGTCGTTTTCTTGTTTCGGTTTCGCTTTCAATTCTAGAATTATTTTGTACTTTAGTCGGTCAGAATTAGAACGTTTACCGTATTTACAATATTTCACTTCTTTTATTGACACACACCTGACTTTTTAAACTAGTTAATTAGCCTTTTAGACTCGAGTTGATAATCGCTTCAAAAGAGAACCCCTATCATTATAATTATATTTAAATTATAGAGCCGGCCTGGATTAGGCAATTTAATTAATTTCTATTCCGGTTGTATATTTGGGAATATTCCCTAAAGTTAGACACGACGTCAAAGAACAACACAGTTGTACCTAATTAAAAACACCGTCGTGCGACTTCTACTCACCGAAAATCCACTTAGTGCAAGTATAACTTAGAGCTTACCTGAAACAAAAAATGATATTATTAATGATTAATATAGCTTGTATTACCAAACTGATGTTACATACTACTAGAACAATAAATAATTAATATAATTAGAAAGTAATAATATTGGTACTGATTACCAGGAAACTGGTATTAACACATAAGTGGTATCAAAAGTGGGTGAAGAAAAAATTGTCTTTCCTGTAGTTCCGGAGTGAAAACAGTAGGAAAAACTGCCGTAAGGACACAATGAAACGGCAATGGTCTGTGAACATATAAAGACAAATTGGAGAGTTGCGCAAACTGACGAATGTGCGCGCGGTTTGGTCTTTTCAGGGCTCGGCGGAAATGTAAACAAGTTGATTCGCTTTGGCCATTTTATAACCCCTTTATCTGTGGATATGTAAAGTATAAATTGCCGCATATGTCATTTTTTTTTTTCAATTTATTACTTTCGACCGATTTTTACACCCTCGATTGATAATGTTTCACGTAACTGGATAAGAAGGTATAATTTTCGTGCTCTTTGTTGTACAGACATTTTAGCCATTTTAACAACGAATCAATATAATCTAACTGATTTACTGAACTCGACCGAATTATTAGTTACTGAACTCGACCGAAATGGTCTTATATATTTGCCATTTAAGTTCTTGTGGGTAAGGGTGATATAGTTCAGAAAATTAGTGCTTGGTAGAGTGAATGAGAAAGTTAGCTTGTCAATGAATGCGTGAGGGAAAAAATTAATGGGTAACATTCCAAATAAAGTAGTTAATAATACAATAGAAATATGATGATGATTCGCGAAATGTGATACATAATTGAATAGATCGCTACATATCGACGTAATGGAAGTGATAGAGGGAGGGAGAAAGGAATTAATAGCCTGATAGCTAGAGAGAGAGAGGGGGGCAAAGTGAATCAGGAATATATGAATGAATTGACAGACAAAAATTTAGATAGAAGAGAGAGAAGGAGAAAGAGAGAGAGAGAGAGAGAGAGAGAGAGAGAGAGAGAGAGAGAGAGAGACAGACAGACAGACAGACAGACAGACAGACAGACAGACAGGAGCACAAAACGAGGTATTAATTTGCAAAAATAACAGCTTACAAACCAAATGCAACTAACGAATTCAGAATGCTGATATCTTTATTGACGATGCCTATATATAACTAATGTTTAAATAGTTTTTTTGACCTTAGATTTTGGAGGCGAACCAAACCAGACATACGACTGAAATAAGAAAGTTTTAAAAAACGCTTTTTGCTACTGCATATTCCATTCTGATTACTTTAGTACAGACGACAAACTTAAAAAAAAAAAAAAAAAAGCGGGAAAGGCCAAAGATTTATATTTATTTATGTTTCGGGACAGACAATTTCAAAAAGAACTTTCAGCTTGAAAAATAATCAGCTCATTGTAGCCCCTTACATAAAACAAGACTGTGCGGTCAACTCTTGTGATCCCGGTCAGAGCTTTGTCCGCCTAAGGCTCATTTATATTGCATCAAAGTGTTACGCAACGTCTTAATCTCATCTAGGGGTGTCACGGTACATCACAAAGCGGGCGGGCCTTCTTAACGACCAATCCGTTCTCGATTTATTGATTGATTAGGTTAAATTGAACACTTCGGTTGAAGACAGGTTATTTGCTACAAACGATCACTGTTACCTTTGGTGTTATTGTGTCCTTAGGGCTAGGAAATTAGCTAATTGGATAAATCGTGTTTTCTTTTGTCTAAACACTACGTAAGCATAACATTTTATTAAATTTTGGATGATGGTAGATAATAAAGGAAAGAAGGTGTTATATCATTGGAAACCAACAAAGATAACGAATATAAAATTTTTAAATTGATTCTTGGTTCAAATAAAAAAAAACCGGTGTGAATCCAGCGTTACAGATATATAGGGTAGTTCCTGTTTTTCAATATTGCCTCGTTTTTTATGATACCATTCTTTTGCTGCTTTCTTTTGCATAAACCGCAACATGCATCAAGAAAGCTTTCCTCAACTTTTAAATTGTTTTGAGATCTCGATGTTGATAAATCGGGTTATGTAAAACAGACGTTTTTTACAGTTCATAATTGTTTTACTGCATGCGCTATGCTGACAGGTTCGTGGCCTTGTTGAAAGATGAACCTCCCCCTTGTCAACTTTCGAAAAGTGAGTTCCAGACTATTAAAAGTTTGTTAAAGGAAAAAAAATCTAATAATATTTTAACGTGCTTAACTGTGCTTAAAAATATTTTTCCTTTGAGTAAAAATAATCTTAGAAATTCTCAGGTCCACCCCAATTAAGACACTCTTAATCACTAAAACTTTTTAATCTGCTCTTAATGAAATGTGTTTTTTTTTTACTTAGATAATTATTTTTCTAGAAACTGCACTTTGATGCATTTAAGCATTTTATTCACTTGCAGAATGTTGAGATTTTCTCTTGTGGACTCTGATGTTACGGTTACTAGTTTATCCTATCCTGGATGGTTCGGCTTTACGCCATCTTCAGCGGTCCATACAGACCCACTTCCAAATGTCTTACATATGTGATATCAGGAACGACAATTCATTAAAATGTACACCCTTTCAAATATATTTTTTACCGTTAAATATTTCTTGCAATTGATCTATAGTTTATCAAGATACAAACACGCTGAGATTGGATCTCGGCGGGTTTCGTAGTTCGCAAGCCGGTCAGCCCGGTGTGACCAATTTCCCCGTCCGGTCTGGAAGCATTTCCCATCTCGGGCCAGAACAGGAATGCCAGTTCAAAATCGGGCGTGGACTTTGTCAGCCTCCTGATGCAATCCCGGTTGGATTATGCAACCAGTCGCCTATGGTAATTCGATAAGCTCAAATAAAAACGTGAACCCGTTGGACGGAATGTTTCAAAACTGTCTGGCTCCGGTTTACGCTGTAAAGAAAATCCGGCTTTCGGCGTGTTTTCGCTTCTCGCCTTGAAAACTGGAAACACAATGGAAACCGTTCGGAAACAATTGAATGTCACCTGCCCGGATGCCTCGAATTATAAAATAGGTGCGTCTGGATACGAAAATTTCACAACTTTTCTCACCTCATCTCTCAGTTTTTATTAACCTGTCTAATAACAAGCTATTCAGTAAAACTAGACTCAACACAATATCTTTTCCCGATGTGAATTAGAGAGACACCAAATACCGAGTACAGTGATACACAAACCCAATGTGTATGGGGTTCGAATCCCGCTTGCGGGTGACTGTTTTATCTCAACCGAAAACCGTAATTAATTGAAAGATATTAATTGGTCAAGCGGATTCGAAAACTAGTGACTTTAATAACTTAAGTGAAGTATAACTTCACTAAAGATCTCCGTGGCCGTTTCATTTGTAAATTACACGACATTTGAAAAATGGCAAAATGGAGAGAAAATTCAAAAGGTGTTTAGGGATGGTTAGGGTGTTGAGATGGGAAGTTAGTGTCCGAGTGGATCGAGGTCACGATAGCTCATGTGGTAAATCTGCGGCGGAGAGCCGAAGGCTGTGGGTTCAAATCCCGCTCGTGACACTGAGTTTTTTATCTCAACTATAAACCTTGATTATTTGAATAAGTGATGTTGGATTAGCTAGTGTTTGAAAAAATATGAATTGATGAAGACAATAACAGCCAAAAAAGGGCAACTCGCTGTTGATTGACATACAATCATAAATACATTTTTAACTGTTTTTAACTAAGATAAAAATGATAATACTTTTTTATGGTCCTTTAGTAAAAGATAAATTCTCAGAAAGCTAATATTAAACGTTTTATTTCTCTGAACCGTTTATTATTGCTATAAAATCGGCCAGACAGGGTATAGGGCTATTATGGGCATTGTTGACAGTTATTCAATCTTCGGCAGACCATAAAAACTAACATTACATTTAAACATTTTATAAGGTCAATGGATTTGGAAAAAAGTCAAAATTCTTAGAAATTATCCTAGAAGAGAACCTTTGTGTGCTCCAAGCACTATAAACCTGTTACAGTGTGGCAGAAAAAAAAAATCAAGGGAGATTTTTTCCAGTTAAACGTAAAAGAGGGAATTGCGGAAATACTAAAATTTGAAAGATATATTATAACACTAAAGGTATAAAAGTTTCTACAACTAGAATATTGAAAGGTGTCTAGTAATTTGTTGTAGATTGCCTAAGAGTATTGAGAAGAGTAAGAATGTCATAAAGGTAACAGTAATCGATAAGGTTAATAATAAACTAATAAGTATGTTAATTCAGAGAAAAATTAAAATTAACATATAATATTATTTTTTCATTAATTTTATAGTTTTAGGGTTGTCTTATAGTTATTAATTTTTTTTTTTTTTTGGCTTAGTGACGGTTAGTGTATTGATTACATTATTGGTAATGATGCTGATTGGTGTGCGAGTTCGTCACTGAAGATGGCGCAACGCCGAAACGCGTTTATGTGGATCAACAAACCTGCGAATGGTGCAGCATTTATTGGTAATGTTGTACTACGTAAGCAGGTACAAAAAGATCAAATAAAACTGTCTGAATATTAAACGCCTGAAAGAAGCAATAAAATTCTTTTTGGATTGTTTCTATTCGATAGTTCCCAATAGTTTGATTCTAGTCGTTCTTTTATAAATGTCCTGTTTTTGTAAAATTCAGATGAATGTTAAAACAACGAGATTAAGTCAAATTTGCACAATCGATGTTATACACCTTGTTTTATTTACTTTTAATATCTTTGTCAACTGTCAATTTCTAGATCAACCTACATCAAAATACCTTTGAAACAGCAAGAACAAACGGACCATTAAACAACAACCAAGCAATCCGTTCTTCTAAGCAGGTATAACAACCATAATAAAAGAAACCTATCCAGATAGGAAAAACCAGAAGCAAACAGAAAAATTTAATAAATAAAGTTGTTAATTATAATTAAAAATTGAACTATTTATATTATAATCGGCCTGAATTAAGTCTTTTTCCGGCGTAATGCTGAAGGAAAAATGCCTTTTATCGGTTTGCGTTAAATGCAGGAAATAAAACTTTTGCACGATAGAATTTGCAACGAATGGTTGTCAGCTATTAGCCACTGTTGTCAAATTGAGGGATTAACTTTTTTAAATTAGTAGCTAAGTTAGAAAGTGGGCGGTTAAATGTAAGCAAAAGGCCGCTTCATTGAATCCGAAACCACTTCCCTTTTTCCGTTTCGTCTGCTTCTGTTTGAGGATTTCCGTTGCGCAACGAAACCCTGCGGATCGTTCGGCGTCTGCTGAAATCGTACGAACACCAGGGCACACAATTGAATAACGTCAGCTCGGAAGAAAGGACCAACTTCCTATAAGAGCGACAATAAAAATTAAGAGAAAAGTGAAAGGATGGATCATGCGAACTTTTTTTTTTACTCACCAATTAAGTTTTCACATAGGTTGTTTAAGAAAAAAGTAACAACCTTTCTTAGACGCAGAGCCAGTGGATTTAAGTCCATCTCAAGTTTAAATGAATTTGAAAGATGTACGACTTGTTATGTCAATTTCACGCAATTTTCAGCGGTTCATAAATTAAAATATTTACAAGTCTTAACAATTTAAAAAAGAAAAAATATATATTTAAACTTCCATTTAATGGTAACCTGAAACTATTTTGTTTTGATTAAGTTATATTTACTTAATCAAAACACCATAGTTTCAGGTTTATAAGAGTGAAGTTCAACTAAATAAAATTAAGATCTCAACGATTGGACCGACTGGAAAGTTAACATACGTTTATTACCATTGCAGTTGAAGATTAATGATTTTTAAATTGTTCAAGAGGCAGCAACATTATTTTGTTAATAGCCGTTGAACCTTTATTTAAATAACTTTAATTACTTTGTTTTAACTTAAAAATTGTAATTGTTTGGTTATGTTGTCCAAACTGTCACCTGGATGTTTCTATGTCGTAGTACCTTGGACGTATCTTTTACAGATTAATCGACTCAATGCTAACTTTTTTCTTATTATCTTCTCAGCAGTTTATTTTGTGATCGTGTGTACATTTTAGAACTTTGAGAACTCAAGAAAACGAAGAGACTCGCTTGGGAACTCGAACTGGAGCGAAGAGAACATGGTATGGAGAAAATATTGGGATTAAGCCCCCCCCTCACCTTATGATAACAGGGTAGACAGGCAACAATTATTAACATTCCTCTTCAACGCGATAATTCACTCAGGAGAAGAGCATCCGCAGTTTCATTAATCAGAAAAATATATGAACAACCTAAAGGGATCGATGTCACTGGGAAAAAGTCGTCCTGGCATGGGTTCCTGGGCACATTGGAAAAAGTCTGTGATGTTATTTTTTGGAATTAATGTATTTATTTTCGTGAATGCAGGGGATTATCCTCCAAATTTCCCCGAGGGATATCGAGTATTCAGGGTAATGTAATTCGTTAGCGAGAATGGAATGGTTTATTCCCAATTACTCCGAGGAATATCGACTACTCTGCGGTAGTATGATTGAATATGTGAATGTAATTTATTACCATGAAATGTAGCTTTTCCCCCAATTACCCCGAGGAATATCTAGAACCCTGGGATGAAGTGAATGAATGTGAAACTATAATTTATTAGCGTGACTGGTAGGGTTTATCCTCAATTACACTGAGGAATATCCAGTACTCTGGAGTAGTGTGAATATAATCGGTTCGTGAATGTCATTTATTAGCGTGAATGGTAGGGTTTATTCCCAAATACTCCGAGCAAAATCGAGTACTCGGGGGTACACCAGACTATCAGGGGTACTTGCGTTTGTTATTTGTTTCATTTTGTACTTAATTGATGAGGCTCTGAGGTACGATTAGGCAATAATTTGAGAGTTGGTTACCGTTGTACCATAAAATATCAAAACATCACATACCAAAGGTTCAGAATATTAAACACTTGGAATATTACATCTTACATCTATCTTACCAATGACCTTTAAAAAAAGTTTCCCTATTTACAAGAGTTTCGATACATTGCAAGTCCTGATTAATATCTCATTTGCCCAATCAAATTCAGTAGTAAAAAACCAAACAATCTCTGGTAAAATTTAAGCAGATCATCCACAAATCTTATTTTGTCTTAGGAGCCAAGGAGAATCAATATTTAAACGGTATGACAAGGGTAAACATAAAAGCAGTTATTTCAAACGTTTAAGAAATAATTCTAGAAGCCTTGGTGCGTTATCGCCGACATCTACGGACAATAGTTCCCACGATAAAAGCGCATAATTGCACAATTAGAATGGGAGAGCGGTTTGTTTTGAATCCCCGATTCACCTCTGACGAGGGGTGGGAGGAGGACTTTTCCCAATTTTTATATTGTGTCAAGATAATTTCCCGTCATTAACATAAACAGCTTAATTCTACTAAGATCTCAAGTACACTGGTGGCATTTATTCGCGATTGGATTGAATGAAACTCGATTTTTTTATGAAGCTCTTTTGTAAAAGATGTCGAGGATTATCAAAACTTTAGTTAATTTTATTGCTTAATTTTTGTGTATTTGTCAAACGTAAATATGTAAAAACCGTTGTACGTAGAGTTACACATTATGTTACTTAACAATAGTCAAACACCAGTGTTACATTTTATGAAAAGTAAACACGTAAATAAAAATATTTGTAAAGACTGTATTTTTAGAAAGATAGTGAATGGTAGTAGGTTTATGATTTATTTCATAGAAATAGATTTTTGTTTACATTTCGACTTGCATAGCATTTAAGAAATACTATGAAATACTAAGTCCGGAAATATTATGAAAACTTCGGTAAAGCGAGATAAACCGGCGGTTTTTCCCCCTTCAGTGTTTTTTCCATTTTACATCTTCGCATAAAGGTCAAGCTCTTTCCAATTGGATACGGCAAGTTGGAAAATACCTGACCCATATTCGAGCAATTTTCATATATGTACATGTATCTCCATTTAACAAGTCAGGAGCTTAATGGATTGAGTCAACATTTAACTTCGATGGTTTACGATCTGTACAAGGTCGGTTGGCACATCTGGCGTACAGAAGGTGAAAGAGAGAAAAAATATTCAGGAAGCCGTTTTCGGAAACCGGTGTTAAATAAAGATAAATGCTGAAATCAATATGAAAAAGTTTCAAATGTTTGCTCCTGAGTAAGCATAAAAATTGGGGCCAACAAGGTCTATTTTCTTCGCTAGTGAACTTATCTATTATAACTTCAAACGTCAATATAAACTATATAAAAATTGAAAATAAAACTATAAATTTTTTGTTAGGTAGGGTGATTTTAAGTTTTATTTAATATGTCGATCTAAATTATAAATTTTTAGCATAATTCTTCTATGTGTTATGAATGTTTTTTCTTATCAATAAACAAGGAAGTTAAATTTTTAATAGTAGCATTTTAGGGTACATTCAATACTGTGTTTGTCATTCCAGTGATTTAGTCTGTTAGGTGTATCGAAAAATGAAAAAAAGTAATATAGCAATTAGGCCAGTTTGTCATTAATAGCCGAGGAAACGCATAAATTATAATGATTAATTTTTGTTGCAGTTGAAAATGTTGAGATTCAAAAGGATCCTATTGCCTCATATGGTAATTTTTAGGCAATTTGTGACATTTCACTACTGTCGATTACCAAGAAATATCGGCCAAACGTCGGTAATTATATCGTAAATAAGAGAAAGAAAATTGTCCCCAGAGCAAAAGTGATCTCCAGGTTTCACGAATTTAAATTTGGGTCAAGGGGGCAGATCTGTTGGGGATGGACAACGGCTTTTTAAAAGGCCATCCCAAATCGGCCGAATAGTCGACGTTAACCTCTGATTATGCCGGGCGCAGCACAATGCCCCAGACTTCCTGGGGGTGCCGTGCCGTGGCCCGTCACCCACTTTCACCGACCCGAACAAAGGGTCCCCCGGGATCTGGATCACGGCGATTGCATCATGATTACGTCTCGACCGTTCAGGTAGCGTCTCAAGATATAGATAATCTCCTAATGGATTATTATGTGATTACGATTTATAATTGATTGATACGTTGAATTTTTTTATATTCGGTCTAGAGGCAGTGTCAGTCAACCTGGTTAGACGACAGAAATCAGGAATAGGATTTGTTCATAATTAACCAATTTAAGCGGGGAAAAAAAGAACAACCGGTCTAACAAGCCTTGACGGTTTACTTTTAAAATTGGCCGGCAGGCATTTAAATGTGAACCATTTCTGTAAAACACACCTAAGAAGTTAAAATGTACAAATATTTATGGTAAATAAAATATTAGAAACATTTGATGTTAGAACTACTAATAAAATAATTACATAATTTTATATTTGGAAAGAAAAATTGACCTGAAACAGGATTCAAGAGTTTCGACCAGGATAACAATAGGATTTTCAAATTACTAAATTTTTTTAAACCAGATTTGATTCCATTACATATTACGTATATCGTACGCAATTGTTGTCATTATTACCTATTATGAGATAAATGGAATAGCTAAACAGAAAAATATTTTTCTTTTTGAATAAAGTGTTTTGTAAATATTTAATTTTCTTTGTTTGTTGTAGTTATTATACTATATTTTTATTGTTTGGTAACGTAGTCTATTATTATTACATATTTGTTTAATATAAAGTTTGCCATTTTGTTCCAATTTTAACGGCCCATTTGTCCTACATCCTTTTCCCCCAACATTGGCAGTGTCTATTATATTTTTTGACAGTGTTGACACGCATGTATGGCCATACTGTTAGTGTTTTCTCTTTGTTTTGGCAAAGTTAGGAGTAATTTGACAAACATGACATAACGTTGATGTAAAAAAACTTGGCAAATACATCGCTAAAATGTATTAATTTGAATCAACCTACCTTCCAGAATTTTACTAATACAAAATACATAATACAATTAGACATGTATTTTTAAATAAATTATTAAATTTAACACGATACATTAAATAAACAAGGAAATAAAACAAAGGAAAATATTCACCTGCCTTCTACAACAAAGGGTCCGCATAATCTCGCTATAATAATATTTGGCATTCAAAATAATCCGTTTTGTTCCTGAGTAATTAATTAGAATAATAATTCACTCGGGGGCTGTAATAGTTTCGGGGTGGCCCGGCGCTCATCACTGTAAGGTAAAGGTCCCAGAAATACTTAAAAATGGGCATTTTTAAAATCACCGGATATGACCTCTGCTGTTGCAAAAAAATCGTATTCAGGGTTGTGAAGGGTGCTTAACACATGCACATCATTTTTTTATTATACATAAAACCCAACGACTGATATATTAGAATGACCTTGATATACATGCATTACAAAGACAGAAAATCAGATTTACAAATTTATTTTAAGTTACGGAAAATATTTTACTATGCTCCTAAAGGCACGTTGACAAAAAAGCGTATGGATCTATCTACATAATTATACATGTATTTGTCTATATATCTATATTATCTGCCTTCTTTCCTAAACTGAAAATTAATTTTTTGTGTACATTTTGGTCCAATTGTCACATTGGAAAAGTTGCGAACCCTCGTAAAAAAATCAACATAATAATTCACTCGTACCTGAGGAAATATATTTTCAGATTTTTTTGGTAGATAAGAAGGTCAAATGTTAAAACTTGAACGTTTATCTTGTACAAAAATAGGTTTTCGCAATTTTCTTACTATGTGTACATAAATTCCTTTTCCTTACGAGTTTAATTATGTAATACATTCAAGTACGTATTATAAGACGCCAAGGATAAATTTTTCTTTATCGATACATTTTTTGGTACGTTTGTAGATAAAATAATAAATATGGACCAGTTTTTCTTCGTGTACATGAAAAATCTTTTCCTCATTTGATTTATTTAATTTATAAAGTAGCATGTATTTCTTTGTAGTATTTGGCGGCCGCTATGGTGCAATTTTTGTATATACATAACTTTTCATGGTATATGGTACGCCAATATTATACATGACCAGTTTTGCTATGATGGCTTAAAAGGTAATATTGGCCAGTTTTATTTTATGTCTGCATAAATTTATTTTCCTCACTAGATTTATTTAATTCATGAAATCGGTATTCTTTGTAGTACTTGGGGACTGATATGGATCAATTTCTATATATTCATAAATATTTACGATATATTTGTACGCCAAATTTGTACTGAATAAAATAAGGTTGTGCAATTCTCTTACTGTGTACACAAATTCCTTTCCCTCACGACTTTAAGTATTTTATATATTGAAGTGCGTCTTAAAAGACGCCTACGATCTATTTTTGTTTTTATTCTTGCTGGATGATTATTGACCAATTTTGTTTATGATGAGTACGAAGTTAATATTGGCCAGTTTCTTCATATGTGTGCGCAAATTTCTTTACCCCACGAATTTTAGTTTATTTATAATATTGTATTCCTCTGTACGTATTTGAAGACTCCGATGGACCCTTATAATGGCTGTTAGTGTTTTAAAAAGTTAATCTTGTTAGTATTCTTATTATTTTTTCATATATTTATTTTCATCACGAGTTTAATTGTTTGACTATGAAATCATATGTCCTTGTACGTTGTACAAAATTTATACGTACGATTTTCAGTCATGTTTGTGGGTCAAATATTCAATATTTATCAGTTTTTCTTAAAAAGTTATTATCTGTCAGATTTTATTTTTGCTGCGTAGGTTTCTATTGCTCATAGGTTTAATTATTCTGCCCTTCAATGTTGGCCCGTTTCGGATACGCCGAAATGAGTGGAATTACATTGGCCCGATACAATTTTGTAGCAATTTGTCGTGCTCGACTCCTCCTCATCGCTGACCCCAAAAGTCGGCAATATCCTCTCCGAAACGCCGGGACCGAAACACCACGAGACCTGACGTCCTTGGCACGTACTTTCTCCTCTTTCAGGGGTGACCGAGGATCGGAGGATATGAATTTCCTAATCGAACTGTTTCATCTTCAGTCTTACAAAAGGGGAGAAAAATGCCATTGTGCCAAGAGGATTCGTACCGTTTTTTTAGTCGCCCCCGTGAAATAACATAACAACATATTGTCCGTGCGACCGTTGTAAAAATTCAGCCCTGGGGCAATTATCGCCTTGGAAAGTGAAGCAACTTTCTGCCGGTCAGTCACCGGACGGATGAAAGTTGTAAGTGCACGCAGCTTTTCAGCTTTTACCGGCCCCTCTTGAAGACCCCAACTTGCAAAACCGTCGACAATTTTCTGCATTTGTTTTCACTTCAACACAGAAAAAAAAGGCCCATGTGTTATATAATACAAAACTATCATCATAAATTTCTTATTTACACAAAATAACCAGATAAAAATTTTTAGAACTTTACTTGAAGAAACATAATTGATATATAATATTAACTTACATTAATTTATCTTTATTCTACAGAGTTAAAAGGTGTTAAAGTAAACTTAACTTTCGAATGCACAGCACGCTTTCTTGTACGTGCACTTTTTCCTGTTTTGGCGGAGGCGGAGGCACTCAACGTAAAAACCCTTCGGCGCCTAGACGAATTTGTATATTAAACGGCTTTCTACTTCAAATCCAATTACACCGAAAAACCGTATCGAGAGCAATTCGGTAGCGTATGTACAGCTAAATAATTCATGAGCGGAATGACATTAGGATCGAGCTGAGAAAAGCGAATTAATGACAGATCTTACAACATATTTTCAGGTCCGACAGTAAATCTAGTGCATGAGCCGAATAGGTACAATAACTGTAATAAAAAGGGCAGTTCAAATCTTGTTGTTACAATATATAACAATTGCTATTAGTTGACGTCAAATTTAAAATAAAATTAAGGTTCAAACTTTGGCACTTTTCCTTTCGTTAACCTACAAGTAGATTTTCTAAAGTATTACATATTTATTTTAAGGTAAACTACAACTTAAAAAATAATTAAAACTTAAAACTGTAATTAGAAAGAGTAAGTTTTGTTCGTGACCATCGACTGCTGCATAGTTATGAATATTTGGTCATGACGAAACGATGCGTGTTGCACACCAAAAATATGGAAATTTGTTTGATCCATTGATTGGGTTTCATTATGTGGTATTACTCGGGAAGTTATCTTCCGAGTAGTAAATTGTGAATTAGCCGTTGAAGGATAAAAAAGTATCGAAGATAAGGAAGAAAGGTGGAAATTACGACGGAAAGTCGTTACAAGACGAATAAACCACTAATTGTTGTAACTACGGCTTGAATAAACAGAAGATGAAAGTTTGTGGAAGTTGGCAAAGCGGAAAATATTGGGGGGTTTAAAACATTGCACAATACCGTCGAGTTAAAGTGATAATTAAAATTAAAAAAGACGGAAATTGAGGGAAATACTGTTTGTACGGAGAACTGAATTTCAATTCAAAACATTTTCTGGCCTTCGGCTGCATTTAATTTTTAAAATTAGATAACGTACGCACAATGCTTTCGATATTTATTATTGTACTAATTGGAAATCAACTTGTAAACACGATCAAAAACAAAAGAATTAATAGAAAATAAATAAATTGAACATACATTATGACATTTTAAAATATAATTACTGATTCTTTAAAGTAACAACGCTAAATTAAAATATATTTGCTTTAAAAATTTAACTTTTTTTGGGGTGAAACTATTCCGCTAGAAACATTATTCATTTAATTAATTATTTTTTTTATGTAAGTTCTTGGTTGAGTTAAAAATGTCAGTCCAACGAACGGAATTCGAACCCCCTTCGGCTAAATACACCGCTGCTCTAATACTTCAGTTATCATGGTCATGTCACGGTAGGTCAAGTAGTAGAGCAGAGGCGTATTTAGCCGAAGGTCGTGGGTTCGAAACCTGCTCGTGACACTAAATTTTTCATTGCACTAGATACCCTGCTAAACCTACCTCCACTAGAAATATTCGTACAGGGAGAGGCTAGGAAAAGCTCATTCAGGCTCCAAAAACAATTAAATTGGAAAGGAACCAAACAATTCGGGCACACAACCATAATTAACAAAATCAGACACCCATTATTAGAGATGGGGACTGACTATATGGTCCCGGAAACAATCTTCACGACCTCCTACAAAATCTCAACCGACTACAAAGGAGAGGAAGAACACAGGAGAACATCGGACACAATGATATGGTATACGGATGGCTCCAAAACAACTGAAGGAACCGGATCAGGAGTTTTCTGTACAAGCCCAAAATATGAGCAATCAAACTCACTAGGGAAGTACACCTCGGTCTTTCAAGCAGAAATACATGCTATCAATGCTTGTGCTCTGGAAAATCTTAAAACAGGTTACACTGACAAAAAAATCCTCATAAGATCAGATAGCCAAGCAGCTATCAAAGCACTGGCATGTACAAGAATCACATCAAAATTAGTCAGTGAATGCATCCAAAATCTCCAAAACCTGGGAAAACACAACAATGTAACGGTATCCTGGGTGCCAGGGCACAGGGGAATTTTGGGCAATGAAGAAGCAGACAGACTGGCCAGAGGAGGATCCGCAAGACCATACATAGGCCCCGAGCCTATCCTTGGGATATCCAAAACAAACGTAGAATCCTCCATCGCAGAATGAATCCAAATAAAACAAAGAGAAAAATGGTTAAACTCTAGCAGTGCTAGACACAATAAACTCATGATAAAACAACCCTCACCAAAACTGGCAAAAACTGTGCTACAACTGGAGAGGGCAAATCTCAGAGGAGTGGTAGGACTACTAACCGGCCACTGGCATCTGAGAAAACATCTACAAAACATGGGCATATATAATACTGATCCAATTTGCAGACTATGTAATGAGGAGGAGGAAACAGCCACATATATCATCTTCGAATGCGGAGCAACGGCTCAATGGAGATTCAATCTGACGCACAAAAATGACTCAGAGAACCACATTGAAGCAATAACAGTCAATGACTTGATAATCCTGAGAAAAAGGATCGAGTCTATTGACTAAACTAAAGAACTAGGAAGGTACAATACAATAAGCCAGAAGGCTGCAGTGCCTGGGACACACAAACCCCACCTCCTAGTACCTTTGCCACCTAACCTAACCTAACCTAAATTTTTCATTTCAACCAAGACCTTACATAAAGATTAATTAATTGAAAGAAGTTAATTGGTCAATCGGACCACGAAATATAAGGTATTATTCATTTATGTAATACTTTTGAAAAGAATAAGGCAAAACTATGTACAAATGACTTTGCAAAAGTGTTAGAAACATTCAGCAAATAGTGACTTATTCAAAAATTTGGTTTGCGCTGTGAGTTGGTAATATAATGTTTTTATTATTACGTAAATTTTGGAGCTGAGTTGTCAAATTTCACCTCACGGTCTAGTGGTAATAACATCCACAAATTTGCTCCTATTTTTAATTGTTTCGATCATTTTCTGTTCCTATTGTAACCCGATTTCAATTTAAATGTAAAACAACAATCCTTCAAATTTTTTCATGTAAGCTTCCCTCTCAAAAGAAGAATACACATCGCATATGATCAATCACCTTCCTTGGGTAATATTCAAAGTTCATAAGACCATTAAAACAATTTAAATTGCACTTTCAAAACTATTAAGAATTAAATCAGTTGCTGAGATCTAATGAATACTATAACGACTTAATAATTCAGGACGTAACATTTTTAATCTCTATTTTCATTTCCTTTTCTAAACCGAAATTATTTGTCAAAAGTTGGAAATTGTTTCGACTTATTTGAAAAGTGTTTAGACTCGATTGTCGGTCGGTATCTTTCCTAACTTTCGCCTTGATCTGCCCACGACACTCGTCGGTCATTACTACCCAGATAGATGTTAGAAGGGGAGCGGTCCAGATGGGTGAAGGTTGTGTGCCATAGGCCACTGGGTTGCACTTAAGAACAAAACCGTTCTTTTTCCTTTAATCTTCTGATTAGATCAGACAAGCAAATACATATTGGGGGCAAAAGGCTACGGCCTCGGGGTAGCGCACCTTTCTTTTTAGAAAACGACCATATTATTCGACTGGTCGCAATCCTTCGCCCCTGGGGAAAGGTCGGCAAAAGGGTACACCAGGATAGAGTTTCCGGCCGTCTCCATCCGCTGTATCATACCCGGAGGCGAGTTCGATAAATTTTCACTCGATATGATCGTTGCGAATAGTTTTTTAAAATGACATTAGAGAAACGAAAGTGAAGACGGGGAAAGGAAATCCTAAGCCATGACCCATGACTTGTCACAAGTAACCATCAGGAACCAAGTGAAATAATACAGGAAAAAACATAAAATAAAATAAATCCAAAAACACGAAAATATAATAAAAAAATAATGTTAGATGTCAAACGTTAAAATGAATTTTAACTCTATAACTAGGTCAGGTTTTTCCTATAAATAGGCAAAATATCACAACGATTTCACTATTTAATGTGAGCGTGTGTGTGTGTGTGTGTGTGTGTGAAAGAGAGGATTAACTTTAGCTACAACAGCAGTACAGTATACTCAATCAAGGGAAATTGTAATCATGATCGTCACACAGTGACAACATAATTATGAAACTTAAATAAAATTATATACCAACCTTGACATAACAATGCTTGGAAGTTGTATAAATAAACGGTACCTAAATGACCGATCGTATTTAGAACTCTCCCCCAACAAACTAGCGGAGGATGAAAGTGAATTAATTAACACGCTCGGATGGACCTTGAATGTTTAAATTTGTGCTGGATTGCCTTGCGGCATAAGCACTCGGCAAACTATCACAATGATTTCAGAATTTAATAGTGTAGAGAGAGAGAGAGAGAGAGAGAGAGAGAG
>CM077103.1:30766592-30780988 GCA_039619505.1 Cimex hemipterus | reverse complement strand
CCTCTTTGGTCAATCGGAAAGGGCCCATTTTGTTGCATGACAACGCTCGACCACATGTGTCACGTGTAACGTCACAAAAATTATTGGAGCTTGGCTATGAAACTTTGCCTCACCCACCCTACTCTCCGGACCTCTCGCCTACTGACTACCATTTTTTTAGACACCTGGACCACTACTTACAACACATAATATTCAAAAATCAAACGGAACTGGAAAATGCATTTATTGACTTTATCAATTCTAAAAATTCTGAATTCTACTCAGACGGAATTAATAAGTTACCAACACGTTGGGAGAAATGTATTGAGAGTATGGGAAATTATTTTGATTAAAGAACATTGCTTTAAAGTAACTAGTTTCTTTTTTTTTGTTTAATACCAAAATCCTGCATTATTTTCCGGACAACCCAATATGTTGTTTATTCTAAAATTTCGCTTTTACGTTTAGGATCCCATACAATAATTGAGTTATCCAATATTTTAACTTAAAAAAAATTTAATTCTTGCGAAAAAAACTCATATATACAATACATATGTAAACATATATCTTACACAATCTTAATTTTATTTTAATTAAAAATGTATTATTTATTAAAACCAAAACCTTTTCTACTTATGTGAAAAAAAAATTATTCTATTATTAGGTTTATTTGCATAAAGTTTTGTAAACCATAAATAATAGTAATATATAATAGTAATAATATTTAATTTGTAAGAATGTAATGTAAACTGGCTGAAGACTCTAAAAGTCATTTTACATAATAAATATAATAATACGAAATTACATGTAATTTCACGAGGGGGTTAAAAAAATGAAGATTAACCGCATAATTAAATTCTTGCTAATTACTACTCCTTAATGTATATTATCCACAACGTCGAATAATTATCGGAACCGATCGCTTGTTAAATGTTGTGCTATCCTTTTACTAAAGTGGATAATTATCTGAGTTGATTATTTTTCGTCTTTGTTCTTGAAAATTATATCTTGTGAGAGATTTGAGATTTTTTTGTGACACAAATTGGATACATAGATAAAAAACCGTTCAATTAGTATTTTAAGCGCGGGAATTTAAAAAAAATCGTAGACTTCCGAAGATGCTTGTTTATACTGAAATTGCAATTCAATGTGAACAGGTGAACCAGTTCATCCGCATCTGGGCGAAAGTAACAGAAATACCGTTCGCCGTCCGTCGCTATGCGAAAAGAAGAGCACCGCCCTCCGAAAAGAAGAAAACAAACAAAATCAGATTTTTGTAAAGAAAACGTGCCCGTGTCGATCGATTTTGACCGTGTCGCTTACGTAAAGGGGCAAACGTTGGCCGAATGTTTCAAAACTCCCAGGCGCACATGTAATTTATTTATTGGTCTGGTTTTGGATAACGTTGCTTAACGTACCCAACGTTATTTATAAAGTAAGCAACAATCTCGTACGGATATTTTCTATTCACCTTTTATCCCTGTCATTACAATCAAGTTTAAAAAAAACCATTATTGGTTCAAATATGGCCAATATTGCTTGTTCTTACATCATTTTCCTTCAAAATATTCACACAAAATTCAAACACGCAACAGTCACTACGAATGAAACAATTTATTTTTATTATTACTGAATTTGTAAAGTTTCAATATTAAAGATTCCGCTTAAACTAATTGTAAACCGCAATGGGACGAGAATTAAAATTCAGAATTCAGGCTAAAGTAGTTTACTTTCATTTCGGAAAAATGAGGTGATCAACATGTCAAACCAACTGACTAAACCAGGTCATAATTTATTGCTTAAATAGTTTAAGCTGTTCAACTCCTTGGCTTTTCTATGCGACATCTCTCTGATAATTAATCCAAAAATTAACAGTGATAATTATTTAAGTGGAAGATATTTTCAACAAAGTATAATTTTTATTCAGCGCCAAATCTTTGGAATTAAATTACGTGTATTTTGACCGAAAAGTGTAAATTTTTACTAAAATATTAACGATGTAAAAAACATTATGAACGACAAAAAACATCGTTGCTATTTTGTTAGCAGCCAATGATATGTTATGATGTTATAGCTAGTACGTTTTCAATTTCATTTATAACATCGTTCATTTTAAAACTTGAGACTTAAAAATTTGCCACAGGGGGGGGGGCTTAAAAACCCTCAAGTACTTCCATACTACTATGTACTATGTCTTTAAATTAAGAACAAAGAATTTAGCCATAAGTCGAAAATGAAAGATAAATTAATAAGCTGGAAATCAGACTTAAGAAATAAATAACAAAACATATACTTATTGAATAAACAGTAATTTAAACGCGATTGCGTAAAAAGTGCAAATTTCCTAAAGCTCTCTTTCTAGGTCAGATTTACGTTTTGTGTATTTTACAAGAACTTTTTTTCTACTTTAAATAAATATGCTCTACGACCCATAAAGAATGATATTAATACAGAAATTAATTAAAAATGTATTCATAATTTTTTTTACGAAGATATATAAGTATTCATCGAAGTGAATTCGTATAGACTGGTATCAAAAAATAAATTTAATTTTTGTCAAATTTTTGAATTTATTTCCCTTATTGATTATTGAGCATAAAACAAATCCTAAAATTTTCTGATTTCATATGTTGAAATATTACTTAGTAAGTGATTTTTTTTCATAATTTGGAAATAAATAAAATATTTTTCCTCAAATATGATTTTTTTAAATTAAATTTAAAAAATTGAAAAATCTTCAAATTTTGAAGTTGTTAAATTTTTTGAATTTTTCATATTAAGTGTTTACCAGATAAAATATATCTTTTCAGATATATTAAATAGTTGTCTCAATAATTTTTTCATTGTATCAAACAGCGATTTTTTTTTTTGCATCTATCATAGTAAATTTAAAATTGGTAGTGTTGAGTGGTCTGCGAGTAGATGAACACTTGTTGAATTGATCGATACTGATCGACTATACTGGGTCCGTTGTTTGATGATTTTAAATTTTTTTCTTCGGTAAGAAATTTTATTAAAAAAATATCCGAGTATTTTTAAATGTTGCAATATTTTGAATTTAACTTCGACTGTATCTTAGGATAGCACTGATCGTAAAAATATATTTCAAAAAATTGTACTCACCATTTAGGAGGAGTAGAGCGGCGAGAGCGAGTAAAACTGATCTCATATCACTTTAAGAGCTAGCACAACTGACAAGTTGGTTGTTGCTCCTCAACCACTAGACTGACTTTCCTTTCTCTTGAGCGCCTTGTGGTCCCCTCTACGTTCACCCCGGTGGTTGGAGGGGCCTGGAAACAACCCTGGTGGGGCTGCGGGGGTGTTTCCAAACTCTTGCAGACGCGGTGGAAGCCGTCGGCGAAGAAATCACGGCTTCGACCTTATCGAAACGGCCCAAGAGCTCGGAAGAACGATCGCCAAGGACGGTTTCGTCCAGCTTACGCTCTGTCCCGGCCTTCTCGCCCCATTTATTTGCATCGCAATCTCCTGTTTTCACCATACTATATGATATTCGAATTCTAAACTATTATGTTCAAGGTTAAACTTGTGAAATGTAGACGAGACATTGAAAAGAAATATCGAATTAAATAGTAATGGATCGGAAGAAATAATCAGAATGTTAAATTGGCTAGTTTCTAGTCTATGATAGAAATCGTGATTATTAACATATATTTATAAGTTGTTATTCACTTGGATATTAACATATATTATTTAGCTGCTGGATGAGAATTGGTTTGTTTCCATATTCTCACATCAGCAACTTGTTCCATTCTACAAATTTTAATTCAATATGCTTCAATAGACTGATAATGTTAAGAAGAATGAACTGAGTTCTTAAAAACAAATAAACGTTGGAAAAGCTTAAGAAAGTTTATAATTCATTTCTGTTGTTTCACTCCTTAATTTTGATCTATTTTGCACATTTAGACTTCATCGGAAATGTACTTTTGAAGAGTGAACGAAAATTCAAACATTTCTGACTCATGTTGAACTGTTAAATTTAAGCAAAAGTTTGCATATTCAAAAACATGATGGTCGTACATGAAAATGTTACATTTTATGGCATTCTGTTTATTATGCTCTAATTATTAAAAACAGGTGCATATGGTTTGAATTAAATTACAATTTTTGCTGTATCTCCAATTTTCGACTATTAATTCTTCCTTAAATCAAAACTGCATTTTTCGAAAAACAGCCCAGATGAGAAATGAATAATAAAAAGCATCCCAGTTTGCAAAGTAGTGATTATATTTAGACCTCGCGATATTGATTCCTACATTTCCTGATAAATGACGATTCTAAATTATAGTCCAAATAGAATTACATTTAATTAATTAGTTAATGTAATGTTTCAACATTAGGTCGTGGGAATGGAATAATACACAATGTTCCTGATTTTATACCTAACGCGTTTTGAGAGGGAATGTATTTTATAGCGTGAATGTGCAATGTAAGAAGGCTGATGACCAAATACTCGGCCTTCCATCGAATCGCAGTTACGTTGGTTATAGAGGTCTAACCCCGGACTGCCGACACCGGGGTGGCTGATTCGCGGGGCCTGTCGGCAATTTATTGTAAACGAATTGCCAGTAGATTGCTAGAGTTAATGAGCTCAATACTGTACAAGTCTATCTGTGCATACTTGTGCGTATTTGGGCTTATATAAATCTATATACAGCATGTTCCGTAAATCCGGCAAAATAAATTTACTTCACTTCGCTTGTCCTCAACCCGATTCGTATTTTTCATGTTATTTTGAAAAAATAAATTTAAAAAATACGGTCTTTGTTTCTGGCCTTATCAATAAACGTAAACGCTTCCTACCGACTCTTTACTGTATTACTCAGGAGTCGCTGACCGTTTCTTCAGAATGGGTGGGGCAAGGAGAAATTATTTATAAGACCAATACACGCTGGCGTCCCTCATGGGGGCATTCTTGGTCCTATCCTGTATACCATTTGTATCGCTGATTTCCTATACGTTCTTAGACCGTTGCATCAATTGTTGTTACAAGTATAAGAATAAAATCAGCTTTTTATATGCTAAACTGATAGATAAGGAAAAAATTAAATGTATCGCATCCTGTTCAATACAGGTTTTCAATACTAAACGTCAATTGGTGAAAAAAAATGGAGAATAATAATTAAAATTCACGGTCGTACTCTGATTGTGGTAATAGAACTGGATCAGACTATCAAAAATTCAGCGACAAGTGGGTATTTGGCTTTTGTATGTACAAGTATTTGACGGTCTCGATTACTCACAAGAAAGAATAAAAGCTCGTACTAAAATTGAAAATAATAATTTGCAATATTCAGGCAGATACTATTGGCTTTTTCGATTTATGAAAATATTATTAATGTTAAAAAGAGATTTTTGGTAAAGAAAGCAGAATCTCGGGGACAAGGGTACAATACTGTTCAGCCTTGGCAATATTAGTACTGAGTCGGTCTTCTAGAAAATTTTGAAATCGCCTGTAAAAAACACTTATATTTGCCAATCTGTAGACTAGATTCTGTAAAGTAAAATTTAAAGAGACAATAATATCTGATGATTTCCTTACTTCCATTTATTTTATTATGTGTATTTTTTTTTTAAATGCTTATGGAAAATGTTGGTCGAGGTGAATTGTCAAAGTAATTTTTTAAAAATTCTTTACTTTATGAATGAAATGAAGTAATGAATTATAGCGCTTGCATTAATGCTAGTGCTGCACTAGGAGGTCGCCATGAGAAAACAGCCCATGCCTGCACTCAGTGTGAGGGATTAAGGGGCTAAGAGGACTTGAGGCTATCGCCGATTAAGGTTACATGGCGGAATGGTTCCCGGGATGAGAAGGTGAAAAGAGAGCTCGAGCAAATCGGTTATGATTGATCAATAGGTTGGTATGAAACTTTGTGGAATCGGGAACGGATCAGTTCGTTCAAAACAAGCACTGTTTAGGTCGTTGTGGATAGTGAGGCTAGTGATTTTCTGAGAACTTTTGATTGTTAGAATTGGACGCAGTGGCTTGGTTAGCTTGCAGAACCCGATATTTCCTCTCCACTCAAAGCGGAAATCATGAACAAGAGTAATATTTTCGTTTTGACGGTAAAGACAGATTTCGCTCCGAGACTTCGTAGTTGTTCAAGTCTTCTGTTCACTTGTCTATTAAGTCTTGGATACCACGTCATTCACCTAAGTATAGTAGTATTTGACATGAATGGGAAATCCCTTTGTGTCGTCAGTGGGTGGCAATACTGTTTTTTGAAAGAAAAGTGACAAAATTGCACATAACACGTATTAAGCCAGTTGTACATAAATAGCCAACTGAGAAAATTGAAAGAAAAGAACTTGTGATTCTCTCTAGATTGCGAATAGGTCATATCAGACTTTTAATAGGCAACAACCTTCCAACTTGTCCTCGATATACGAGAAGTGGAGAACGCATCATTTTGACAGTAAAACATATTTCGATCGACTGTCCCACTTTACAACCCTTTAGGCAACGGCTCAACCTTTCCAGTGATTTACAGGAGTTACTGGGTCCCCAGTGTTTCTTTCGAAGAGCATGTAAAGACCAAATTTTATATAGAAAAAAAATTTAAATAAACAAATGTCAGAGGCGCATTCCAATCGCTCCCATGATCCATCGGGTTCCCTATCGATAGGTAAGAAAATAAAAACAAAAGGACATTCCGAGTTTGGAGCTCCATGAAAGTACTTGCTACGTCCGATGAGTCTATTCCTTTTTTCCTGTGAAAAGAAAATAATTTTCGTTTCCATCTTCTGGGAGTGCGCCCGCTCCTTTCATTACAAAAATGGATAACTTTTATTTAATAGAATTATTATAATAGTTTTTAAAAGAGTTTTGTATATTTTATTTATGCTAAGAGAAGTAAATAAGTTCATTTTTCCTGTGGTTTCATTCTTTTCATTTCAGTTCAGAGTAGTTCTTTTATTTTATTTTTATAATAAAAGCAGTTTTTTTTATGTTCCAAACTTTTTATTTATTTCTTTTCCTCTTTAAATTGTGATTTGTGGGCATACTTGAAGCCCAAGTCATTTTGGAATTCTCATATCACGTTTATAAGCACTTTTCAGCTTTCTCAAATTTATTGGAATTTATAATGAGATTTAGACCTTTTCCCAAATAGTTATACCAATGAATGCCTGCTAACATTTGAATAAGAGTTGTGCGTGCATGATTTCTTTTTTCAGAAGTTTTTGAGGCTGCCGGAGCGGAAAAATGAAATGGAAGAAAATACAAACTGCGGGTTAATAAACTGCAATGCCCAAAATTGCAATTTAAATTAGAAAAATAGCTCCCTCAAAAAAAAAAAAAAGTTATTGTGTTTTTGTTTCTTATTATTGTTATGTAGAATTAGTTACCATATTTGAATCAAAGAATAAAAGGATAAGTATGAACCTATACTCATGCTGAGACTGTTGCTGGTCTGACCCCATTATTATTATTAGCCATACAAAAACCTATGGGGAATTTGTAAATTACGGAAATAATTCACAATTCTAATTAAAAAAAAGAAACAGAAATAAATTTTATAATTTTATTAAATTTTATGTAATTTAAAATGGTAATTTTTTTATACATTTGGCCTTCCAAATTAAGAATTTTTTAAAAAGAAAAATTAAAGCTTGGATGGGAATAGGATAAATTAGATTAGGAATGAATGTTTGGAGTCAGAGCTTTATAGCACTCAGAAGAGTGCTCAGCTAACCTAAGATAGAAGGTTTGGATGTTAGGGCGTGAAATGATCTTAGCTGTTAAAACGCCCTCAAAAATTGATAATAATAATAACACGTATAAACAGACTTCAGAACGCAGTCGTCTAAAATAGCGAGAGCAGGCGGACCAATCAATCATTTTGAACGGGGCAATGTTAATTCTCAACGACCACACAGAACGGGCTTTCGATCGACACAATAGTACGTTACAAACGCTTTTATCAATACGGATCAGTTACAAGTGATAAATGTGTTTTGTTCTTTCTTATGTAACATTAAAATTAAATATTCGAAATATATATACGGAAAATTTAGTTGACATTGACAATTGGGTTTCTACATGGTAAATAAATTTTTAAACGTTTTGATAAGTAGACGAAACTGGTCCGCTTATCCTCGCTCTAAAACGATATCAACTTTTACCTTGACGCCAACTCTAATATATCGGGTGATTTTTTATTCCTAACAAATTGATGTTTGCAGGAAAATATATTCTTAAAAAAAAACCAATGTTAAACGAATTTTAAAAATTACCTTTTTATTTGAGTAATAATCAGATCAAAACGATGCCCGCACAACCCTTGGATAATAATAAAGTGTAATTTAAAAAAAAAAAAAAACACGACTACAATTAAAATTACATTAATTTTTTAAAGAAAGTGATTAGAAGATTGTTGCATTGTTAAAACCACCGGACATTTTGGTTATAATAATTATAATATTTTTTTTATAAGATATGTTTGTAAATGTAATACATATAACTTGAGAAGGGTCACTCCAAATTAAAAACCGACGGCACTGTTGAATTTAGCGTCTAAAACCTTTCAAAATATGTAAATGTATGAGTATATATCTTTATATAAACTATATATAATATTATTGAAGAAGTTAAAAGTCCCTTTTGGCTCAAGAACAGAACAGAATTTTTTATTTACAAATGTACAGTGGTTTAGAGTACTTTCTTTCAGATAAAACCTACATACTGCTGTAAAGTTATAACTAAATTATTATTAATTACATTGTATTATTTTTCAATTAGGGGAAAAGATTAGATTATATACCCCAACTACCGTACTTTGTTTTTCTGTGCAAGTAACCGTCGTTCAAACTATTTATAATTAGCTATTTGGCAGCAAAGTATTAGTCTTGCAATGGTTAAAAAAAGTATTCGTCGCATCTTCGATCGTGTATATCGGGACGAATCTAAAAACGCAGAATTCAATTCTACGTTCTGCGCAACGCGCAGCGTGGCGCATTAGTCGTCCTGCATGCGATACTTCAGGAAGAACCCACATACAGGAGCATCGTCCTGACTTTTGGCTTAGGAGAAACAAACGAAAACTAAAATTTTACGATTCCCGGGGTTGAATCGTATAAAAACGCCCAAATAATAACATTGAAACAAATGTGGGGAAGAGCGGTTAAAATCACTCTTTACGTGCATCCAAAAGTTAATAATTGTTTCAAAAAATTACCCACAATTAAATTTACTTGAATATGAACTAGAAAGTCCAGGTTTTAAAATGTCACGAGGCTTATCTGCTTAAATTAGTTATGTTAATGACCTTCATGATTATAACCTATATTCACTACAATTACTAATGCTTACTTCATGAGCTTTCCTCCTTGACGACCTTTCAGGTGCGAATTGTTGCAAGAGTGAACGAATGAAAAGGAAAGGTTGTTGTAACACACAAAAATCTTTACCTAGTATTGGTCGATATTTTAAATGAAAATTGTTCAAATGTTGTTAGCTCCCGCCCGTAGGATCAAGGAAAGTTTCAATGTTTTTCGATAAACCCAAGGTTAGCCAGATGGGCAGATCCAGTTATTGGGGTGTTCCCGCAGTTAGAGCATACTCGGACGACAACGTGTCACAATTCCAAAACATCTGTCAGATCTGGCCACTATAAATTAAAAAAAAAAAATAAATAAATAAAATAAACAGAAAGCGAATGTATAAAAGTTCAAGTCCGAAAGTAAGGTCTCTGATGGCAATTAAATATAACAATAATCTAATGAAATCTTCCAGTTGATGCGAAGAATTAAACATGTTGAAGAGTAAAAGACACGTTTTTTCAAGGTCACATTTTGAAATCAAATTGAAATCTAGATACACTTATATAGCAAACATTGTTTTTGAAAATCATATGCTTAAAAAAAAATAAAGTTGTATATTTACCATATAGAGGGGAGTCTCTTAAAATTAAATAAATTATTGCATAAAAACTATAAAAAATATGTTTCAACGGTTCTTACAGTTCATTTTTTATTAGATGTACTTAGCCTATACTTTCATCGAAAAAGTAAATAAAAAATATTATACAGTAACAAAGGGGGTATCGCTGGCTGCAACGGTTTAGGCATTAACACAGTAATCACTGCACATATTTGCTTTTTTCAAAAACACCGACCTCCTGAGCGTGGATATGGCCTCTGCCGTCATAAAAAACAGTAAAAAAACAACCATCACATAATCTAAATAATATACAATAATAATAATAGTAATAATATAATCACAATAAAAACCGAAACGATGAAATCTTCCAGTTTAAACGAAGGCTAAAGCGTTAAAAATAAGTTCAGATTAAAAAAACTGATATACCTGTTGTACAATATATATCATAGAAATTATAAATGATGGAGTGAATGTGGTGTTCAATCCTTTTTAAAAAAGATAGTTCCTACTCACAATCCGGATTTCGAGCCTTTTAGCTCATCATCAGGTTGAAGGACTTCTACAACCCCGGTTCCCTTTTGTTCGCACTTCTCTCTTCCTTCTTCTTCTTCATCTGTGTACTACTTTTTTATCAGTATCCTATATATATATTTATCCCTTTACTTCTTCTATTAATGGAATTTGATTTCTGTGATCAATGCCACTATCATCAATGTGGTCCAAACTAGACCTATTTAAGCTTTAAAATTTGTTGATGGTTTCTTCCTTGAAGCCTCGGTCCTTGCGTATGGGTGCACCAATTATCCGCGATCTTTCCGACCATGACTCCTCTTTATGTTAATTTTTATTTATTTATTTTTTTTTAACGAGAGTTTGCAACATCAGAGGTCATATAAACCCTCAAGGTGCCGGTGTTTTTGAAAAAACATTTGTAAGTATGTTGGGTTCGAATGCAGGGCCGCTGGATTCGAACCCGGGACCTTTATCTTACAGTGATGAGCGCCGTGTCAAAGACTAAACCTTGCGGCCACCGACGCCTCCTTTTCAGGTAATGATGATGATGGATAAAAGGAAAGGGTTTTTAATTCCGAAAACACTGCATCCTGCTGGTTTATTATACTTGACTGGTTCCTTGGTGCAATCGACTCGATCCTTCTCCTAGGGAGTGATAAGTCCTTGACTGTCGATGTTACAACCCCCTTTACTTGGGTTTTCTTTGTAGCTCAGCGCCCTCTTTGTTATGTATCAATTGAACGATTGCTTGGCATTCGAGGATGAGATAGATAGTTGATTCTTCTTCTTCATAGCATAACTTACAAATAGGTCATCATTGAATATATGTTTTTGTAGGTTTGAGGGTTTTTTCATAAACCACTTATTGCTGTATGATTCTATCTTCTGATTTAGCCCTGTCTTTCTGTAGAAGTGAGTTTGTCAGGCTTGTTAAAGTTTGTTTTCACATAGCCCCCTGAGTCTGGCATCTCTAGAGCTTATGCACTTCTCGTTTTATATTTCTGGGTCTATTCAACACTGGAGAATGCTTGGATTTGTTATTCCGGGAATAGGTTCAACCTATAAATGCTCTTGCAGACCCTCCTCTGGCCAGTCTACCTTTTCGATACCCACAATTCCTTTCTGTCCTGGTACTAAGTTGTTGCATTTCCCTAGGTTCTGGAGATTGTAGATGGCAATTTGGAAGTTATTAAATGGATTTTATGGGCATAACTGCTAAAATCCTTCTCTTTACGCGAACAATTTCTGATTAAACCAACGTAAAATCATGATTATCACTGGGAGGAGGACGGTAAGCCCGGAAGAATTGCTACAGGGAGTTATTGAACTACCGACCATTACATGTGTGATCAAGTCCGCCTACTTGAGGATCAACTTCAGCATGCCGGTTCTAATCGGCTAATCGCTAACCTAGACCACCAACCCTCCTCCTCAACACACAAGAAAACGACTTAAACGGAATAGATATGACGATTCTCCGCCGAGTTAATGACCTGGATGCCACGATGATGATGCAAAATCCGACAAACCGTGCTTCGTAAAATTCCCCTCTTTCTTTCCCAGGCTTTCCTCCGTGTACTATGCATATATAGTGTCTCCAATCTAATGCACCCATACCTTTTTTGAAGGTATGAATTGGGTCTCGGCTTCATTTCTTATGTAGTTTGTCGATTCGACATAAGCCGAATTCAAATTCTTAATTTTAAATAAGAACCACCAGTTTATACATTTTTCTTTCAAACTAGATTTATCAGCGAGAAAAATGAGTTATTAAAATCGGTTCAATAGAACCGGATATATGATATTTTCAAAATAGCTGGCTGCTGTTAGCTCGGACCCACTTCATTTTGCCTAGAGAGAAAAATCTGATTTTACCCGAGACATCCTGTATATATACAAATGATTGCAGCAGAGGTCTCCCTGACATACTGTGTATACAATAACAATTAATAATACAATATAATTCTAATTCCACAAATTCTTTCTTTGCCAAATGATAACCTCATCTTTGTTAAGTCCGTAAAGTCAATCAAAAAAAAAAAAAAAAAAAGAAAAAAAAAAAAAACCTGCCAAAGAGGACGGTCATTGAACAACTAGCCAAATAGTAATACATATATTAAAATTAGATAAATAATATAGCTGTGTACATGATATGTTTCATACGTATATACTTCCACACTTGAAAAAAATAAATAAATTGCGGAGCGGCGTACATACATGACTAGAATACTGTTTCTTTAATGCACAGATATACAGTATATATTCACATCTAAAAAAGTAAAACCAACGCCATACGTACAATGTATGTCCTGTCTGACAGTTTGGATAGTGTCCTGAGGAAGGCCAAATAAAGGTCGAAAGCTAGGCGTTGGCTTAAAAAACTTGTTTTTCTTGGACTATTACCCTGATCTTTTCTACTCGTAATTTAAAAATTATGACCTGTACGAATAGATAATTCATTCAAATTTTTCAAATAATTAAATTAATAATAAATTCTTAAATTAAAACTTCCTTTTTGAGAACGAATCATTTAGTTTAGTTTACTGATTTTCTTAAATGTTTTTTTGTTTAATGGATTTTTGTTTAAATGAAAATGAGCAAATTAAATAATGCTGTTCCTGTTTTTATTAAATGATTCTACATAGTTTAGAATTTCGGTGAAGTTTTGAGACCCCACTATTTAAATAACTGTATCGCAATCGGATCACGTAAAGTCTCATTGCTTGCATATTGAACGAGGGTTGATCGGGATTCCTGCAAGTATAAACGATGAAACCCTTTATATTGTTTACACTTTGTGAATAATATTACTCTACCACTTCGTTTAACAAAATTAACCGAATTGGAATTTTTTATGGGAACATTTTGTTTGATTTTACCATATTTGACACATGTATGGTCATCGAGGATGTTGGGCTTTGTCCAGTTGCTCAATAACGTTAGTTGTTTTTTTTGGAGGGAAAATAGTCAGGCGTTTCACCATCAAAAAACAAGATTCTTTCTTTTCACTTTTTATAATATTCGTTTTTTTCTTCTCTCTCTCTCTCTTTCTTTTTTTCTCTTTCCCAACCCACGCGTCCAGCTCAAGGACAATTAGAGATTTTCCGAAGGTAGCGGAACGAAAAAAGTAGCACCCGTTCCATTTCGAATCCGTCCTGGAATGATGTATGTAGACATCCGTTAAATTCAATGTCAAACCGAGAAGAAAGGGCTAACCTTCGCGAATAGAAAGGACTGTGAATTCTGAACTGGATAAGTACCAGTTATTCAACCACTTTTACGCCCCGGTTGGTATTTTTTCGACAAGTGCCCGACTAAGAAAAAAAAAAAACTGGTCATATGTGAAAGTTTGTGGCAATTCCATTTAAGCTGGGGTATTTTGAAAATTTGCTTAAGGGGCGGGTACAACCAAGGGTCATGATTGCCACACAACTTATATTGAAAGGTATAAATGATTTATCATTTGACTAGTTAGAAAAGCAGTTGGCAGTATGAATCTTTGCAGATTATAAATGTGTGGTGATTAGTGGCGGTTAATCGATATTTATTTAGAAATCGTGAGATGCGGTCCGATGTGATGTAGGTTTCAGGAAAACATTTTCTTTGTCGTGCCAACATTTCGATCTTTATTGAGATCATCTTCAGGGCTCAAAGTGTTACACATAAGACAAACACTTTTAGCCCTGAAGATTATTTCAATAAATATCGAAATGCTGGCCCGATAAAGAAAAAGTTTTTACTGAAACCTGCGTCACACCAGCCCGCATCTCACGATTCCTGAATAATCATCAAAAACCAATGTTCATGTGACAAGAAAAACATGTGATTCTATTTGAAAAACCTCCAAAAAGATTGCCGGTTTGAGAAGGTTGCAAGTTACTGCTTGAAACTAACGAACTAATAAGTTTATTTTTACAACAAAAGTTTGGATTGTTCAAAACGAAGACATTTTATTAATATATCAATAACACATAAGAAAGAGCAATGAAAACGTTTAAAC